>JABFEB020000092.1:18421896-18433306 GCA_019775895.2 Stomatorhinus ivindoensis
TCTATCTATCTATCTATCTATCTATCTATCTATCTATCTATCTATCTTCCTGTCCGCCCATCCGTCCATCTGTCTGTGTTTGACTGACTTCAAGACTTGCCAAAACTTGAAACAATTTAATACCCAGGAAGCTTTAGGCTTGTAATGTTTATTAAAGATAAATCAAAAAATTTAAATAAAAACCCATTGAAAGTACTAATATTTCAAATACATACAAATTATTTGAGTAATTCAACTTGGCTGCTTAAATGAATGCTTGTTGCTGCTTTTTATATTCGCCCTCGGATTTTATGCCGCTGAGAACCAACATTGCTACCTGTGGAGAAAAACGTCAGCTTACTTTGTACAGCTTCTGTAAGTCAGTGGTGTCCCCAGTTGTACTGTTCTATCCATTATAGTTATGGTAGAAGGAGTTCCAGCTGGGCTGACAGGTGAAAAGTGACCTGGTACTGTAGATACAGTAGCTGGCTTATAGATTTCCACATGCCACCAGCCGTTAACACAAAAGGTTCCCACCACATAGATGAGTGAGGGGCATCACCTGGCAAGAACTAGTCTCAACATGCTCACATCTGTGAGACCCCCTGCCTGCCTCTGCTGCAAAATCCCTTGGCTGCTGCAGCAACTTCAGTAATAACGGTGTACCCCATTGGCTGCTGCAGCAACTTCAGCAATAACGGTGTACTCCATTGGCTGCTGCAGCAACTTCAGCAATAACGGTGTACTCCATTGGCTCATAAGTTACTAACACTGCATTTTATTGTGAGGGCATAGCCCTTAGATTGTAGAGTCGCCGAATTGATCCTTAACCTCACGAACGTTCCCCCATGCTGCGGGGGAACACCTTGTCCTGCCCTCCTAACACATCAAGTGGTTTGCCAAAAAAAACCTTACAGGCCACCTGATAGTCAGCATACTGTAAGTAGAACCTCCCTCAACACGAAATGCTCCATGACGTCCCCAGAATTTTTCATTTTTCCAGAGAAAATAACTTGCTCTTCCAGACCATCAGTTCAGGTACACTATTTGGACAAAATTATTCAGAATGTTTTTAAAAATAATATATGACTCTTGTTTGTTTTAGCCAAATCATATAAGCTCTGTATATGAGACTCAAAATGAATATACAATGCGCATTAACTTAATGTGTCATTAGGCATATATGTCCTTTAGGCTACGTTCACACTGCCATGCTGAAGTGACTCAAATCAGATTTTTTGCCCTAATGTGACACAGATCTAATCTTTTCATGGCTGTGTGGACACGCAAATCTGATCTTTTCAAATCCGATTTGTGACACTTTCATATGTGGTACTAAATTTCATACGTATCCGATTCGCGGCCATGCGACCTGAATGTGAACGCTCAGATTGCAATTCATGTGGCTTTTTGTTGAAGTTCTGACATTCTGAAGTTCTCTACATACTGCTCATCTGTAAATCCATCCACATCACGGTCCCACCATTGCTGATTCCTTTCTTGTACCCACACATGTCTTGGTGCAGCAGTTCCAGCAATAACTGCAAAAACAGAAAAAGCTGGCCAACTGACTTTTTCTCTCCATTTCAGCCTAGTCCTGTCCAGCTGATTCACTGTTTGTTGTCCTCCAGAGCAAAATACGATACATGGACAGATATGATATTTTTTGTTGTTGGAGAGACAGTTGACCCCTGTAAAAACGTATCAATGCGCGCATGCGTGACGTTTCGGAAGACCGATGCATTCACATTACAGTTAGATACAGGTCACTTGTAGTTATGAATGTGAACCGTCAAAATAGACAAATCCAATCTGAGCAAATAATCGGAATTGAACGATATGGCTGGCAGTGTGAACGTAGCCTTATTTATGTAATATACATATGAAATTAATGTACTGCCAAACATATACATCCAAAATTCATGTGCAGTTCATTCAGTATTCATTTTTATTAATAATTATTTGAATGAACTCAACTGAATCATGGATAGTGGTTCAACATACCTGGAATGAATGTTTTGAAAAGGAGACATCCTTTATCAGGTGATGCATTCACTTTCTGTTCGGAGAACATAACAGTTGAGTTAATCTCACTTAATTTTCTCACGCCTAACCAATTGAATGTGGAGCAATATAAAATCTTATTTAAAAAAACAAAAACAAAAAAACAAAGAACAAAAATACTTAAATGCAAAATGATGCGAGGTGTTGTAGAGAGTCCAACGCCTGTGTCCGGATGGCAGGTGCAGATGTCATGGGGTTCTGGAATGCTTAACGCACAATATGACGTTCCTCCCTTGGTTTGGTTTGTATTGGGTGACTTGAACCTTTACGACGTGTGTGGGTGCCCTCACGTGCCCATTGGTTCCAACATCAGGCGACTGTGACATCTGCATACCCCACATGCCGGGCAATTGCACGATATGACCCCACAGCCACATGGAAACCCACAATTCGACCCCCATCAAACTTTGTCAAGTGCTGGTAATGCTGTCAAATGTGTCTATGACGCATCCTCTGTGTCTGGTGACTAGACATGCCAGCTCCATGTAAATCGAATTATTTACATATCCATCACTGGTCTGCACATGTACCAAACTGCAACCAAATCGGACCATTAATTCTGGGTCCTTCACTTTTTTTGTCGCTGAGTGTACATATATGGGATGACACCTACAGGAACTTGAATAATATCCCTAATTCTAAATCCATAATCATCAATATGGTGTTGGTCTCCCCTTTGCGACTATAACAGCTGCCGTACTTCTGGGAAAGTTTTCCACAAGATTTCGGGGTCTGCCTGCGGGAATTTTTGCCCATTTATCCATAAGAGCATTTGTGAGGTCAGGCACTGATGTAATACGTGAAGACCTGGCTCACATTCTCTATTCTAGTTCGTTCCAAAGGTATTCGATGCGGTTGAGGTCAAGACTCTGTGCAGGCCAGTCAAGTTCTTCCACATCGAATGCAACCAATCATGTCTTTATGGACCTTGGTTTATCTCCTGGGGCACAGTCATGCTGGAACAGAAAATGGCCTTCCTCGTACTGTTCCCACAAAGTTGGAAGCATAGAATTGTCCAAAAAGCCTTGGTATTCTAAAGTATCCAGAATTCCATTCACTGGAAATAAGCGGCATAATCCAGCCCCTGCAAACCCCAGCCCAGACTCATTTATCAGATGGCCAGACAGAAAAGGGTGATTCGTCACTCCACAGAACATGTTCCCACTGCTCCAGAGTCCAGCAGCGGTGTGCTTTACACCACTGCATTTGGCGCTTGGTATTACGCTTGGTGATGTGAGGTTTGCATGCAGATGCTCAATTACATGAAGCTGCTGCAGAATTTTTGTGCTGAGGTTAATGCCAGCAGAAGTTTGGAACTCTGCAGTTATTGAATCAGCAGTGTGTTGGCGACTTTTATACACCATACACCTCAGCACTAAGTGACCCTGCTCTGTTACTTTACCTGCTCTGCCACTTCAAGGTTGAGTTTCTGTTGTTCCTAAATCCTCCGACTTTGCAATAATACCACTTAAAGTTGACCGTGGAATATCTATCAGGGATGAAATTTCACAAACTGACTTATTGCAAAGGCATTATCCTATGAAAATACCATGCTTGAATCCACTGAGCTCTTCAGAATGGCGTATTCTTTCACAAATGTTTGTAAACCTGACTACATGGTTAGGTGCTTGACTGTATACACCTGTGGCAATGGATCTGAATGAAACACCTGGATTTAATCATTTCGGGGTGTGTCCCAATACCTTTATCCGCATAGTGTATCTCTGTTGTTTCTTATTTGAGCATTTGGGCAGTCTTGTAGGACCATACAGTCACTTGGTATTAAACTGACTCATACCGCACCAAAAATGGCCAAGCACTCTGGAATGTGGTTTCATACCTGGGCACATTTAACAGTCACAGTTTTCTCCCATCCACTAGGAATAATACCAACATTTCAGCACCCGGCTTCGGTCCTATGAGTTTCTCCACACCTTCTGACTGCCAGAATACTGAAGGGTAAGACAAACCATACTCCATCAATAAGTTTGGTTTCGAAACCAATGCTATGAGGGGAGAGTAGGCAAATTACATACAAAGCTAAAAACGGCACAACAGCTAAGGTTTGTTTCCTGCCAGTGAGGTAAAATGCCATGTTCCTTAAACAGGACTCCTCTTTATTGCTTTAGGGTATTGCTCCTGAACAAAGACCTTCAAGTTGTCTACAAGCTAATTTATAGATGCCATTTCAAGACCTGGGCAATAGATTCTGTTTACCTGTGTATAAAAATATCACTGTATATGTCACATTAAAATATCTTCTAGAAATGGAAAATGTGGGTCTTTTCCTGGCACTGGATTCCTTCTTTTATGATCATTACTTTTGTTGATTTTTGTAGGTCCAATGAAAAGACGAAACTTGAGTGAAGCTAATGCCCTCTTGCATTCCCCAGAGACGACAACAGTTGATTGAGAGGGTCTTTCTGTTGAACCTCAGGGTTTATTTAGCTCCAAGCTACATGATTTCAAACTAGATTTTTTACACTATGTCTCCCTTTGCCTCAAACTAAAAGAAACTCAAGAGTAAATAACAAGGCTGCAATTCTGCCTAGAGAATGTTTTACAGTCCATGGCTCAATGTTTCCACCAAAAATAAATAAATAAATAAATAAATGACTTGACAAATAACTATGGCAATATATTAATAACTCATACAAGTAGGCCTATACATTTTTACTCAATATAGTATGAATCTTTAAACAATATCTAATTGAGTTTTATATAAGATTTGAAATTACCTGTTACTTTTTATCAGATATTCAAATAAAAAAAAGGTCAGTTTCAAAACCTTGGCTAGAACATCAGCCGTCTGTTTGAATGGGCTGCAAATGGAATGATGAAAGACACTCTGCATTGGAAGGCAATTTTACAGATTTCAATTTCAATGAATAGTTACAAAAAAAATGAAAAATTAGATTAAAAATAATCTGTTTCTGAAAATAAAGCTTTAGAGCTGAAATGTGGATTTGAAAAGGCAAATACCAGCAGGCAGTACCTCCATCAAAGCCCCCCCCCCCCATGAAAAGGGATTATAAGAAGGTGTTTTTTATTTCAGCAACATCTTTTTTGTTATCTTCATCTCATTTTTGTGGCTATGAGGAAAAGATATGGCAATGTGAAAACCCCTATGATGGATGCAGTGTGGGGGGGGGGGGGTGTTCACAGAGCTGCTTTTATGCCGGGCGAGTGTTCAATCAACTTGGTATATATCTACTGACTCACATCTATACTGACACAGTCAGGATTCGAATACGATGATACTCTTTTTTCCTTAAAGCCAATTTTGTTATTTACATAAACAACTGAGTAAATCTGTTTAATCTGTTTCAGAGTTATGGATTTCTAATTTGAAACTAATTATACTACTTGTTTAATTCTACATGTAAAAATTAACAGTAACACTTTACTTAAGGCCATGTTTTCAACAATTTATAAACACACTCATAACAAATAATAATGCATTCAGAAAGCATTATAAAAATGGCTATAAATATTTATCAAAAGGCATAACACATTATAGCCATGTGTATTACACATTATGAATGCACTTTATGAAGCTCTCATCTATAATGCACTATAGACATCTTTATAATGCTTTATAATGTCAGTATAAGCATTAAGGATGCTTTGTATTCCATTCTAAAGGTAGCTATGGTGCACTATAGATGAGAGCTTCATAAGGCATAACAAACATGGCTTTATAAATTACTAAAATCATGGTCCTAAGTAAAGTGTTACCAGGATCAGTTTAATATCAATATGGAATAAATCAGCTCATACCAAAATTTTCATTTTACATGTTAGTTGTCGGGAGAGGATCAATTGGCATGTTTGCATTCTAAATTGCCACAAAGTAGGACAGTGAGGACAAAGACAAGGCTATAAGCCGAAGAGTTAACTGCTGATCCATATGTGACATATGTATCTGCTCTTCCTGTTAAGGCAGCTCACAGAGTGGTGCAATATACATAGTGTATGGGTATTTTATTTTTGTTTTTTCTGTGGCAAGCAACATAGCGTTGTCTCAGGGAACCACCCTGCCCATAGGATACAAAATACAATGCTCAGGCTACCAAGCACTTTTCTCATTTCAATTATATATGACAATCAAGGCTGGACTCACATCTGGTTTACCTGGCAATGCCCGGTGGGCAAAGCACATTTTTGCGCCAGCCAGGGGCCCACCGCTGGATCGTAGGGGCTCTCCCCTGGATAGTATAGGCCACTCACATATGCTAAATACACACAAAATTATAATTCCTCCTGTTACGTGCTGTAAGTGTTTGCAGGAGGTCCTGGCAGATTCTTCGGACTTCCCGTCCTCGTCGCCATTCGCCGGCTGCATCTTGCCTCCGCCTCCTCGACCAGACCCCACCCACGACGACTCCGATGCGCCGTTCGTCATTTCCGGGTCCTGTGAAGAAAAGGCTACAGTTCGCGCACTTCGAGAGCTCCGCTCATTATTGGATTGTATTTGGTTTGCGCTATTTGTCTATGACGGTTTTGGTTTACGGATTTTGATTTCTCGCTTCGCCCTTCGGTACTTTCGCTTTGGTTTGAATTGTTTTCTGGTTTCTTTGATCTTTCATTTGTTTTCGACTACTATCTTTGCCTTCTCCTTTCGGTACCATTGCTTGTGTTTCGTGTGTGTGCTGTGTGTGGTTGTACCAAGTGTGTAAGGAGTGACTGCCTTTCTGTTTCTTGCGTGGTTTACTATATGTTTTGGTAGGGAGTCAGAGGCTAGTATTGCTATTTTGTTTCCGTCTGTTACACTTAGTGGTAGATTAGTCTCGGGACTTGTTCGTTAACAGTTTTGTTTGGTGTTTTGGCCTGGGTCACTCCCAAAGTCTGTTGCACCTGTGGCCTGTACTACAAAGTGGGGTTACTGGCTTATCGGGGTTACAGGCTTATCGGGGTAACTGGTCGAATTTAAGGTACCACAGCTTAAATAGGCTTCATATTCATTCTCTTACATTTTGCCCAGACGACCTTAAATCCGACAAGTTACCCCGATGAGCCAGTAACCCAGCTTCGTAGTACGGGGCCCTGTTGTTTGGGAAATAAAAATAAGACAAAACTCGTCCCCTTTGTCTCATATTCCATAACGAAATGTAAATGTACTGAAATAGCGATACCCAATCCTAGACTGCCAACACTCACAAGCATTGTCAGTAACAACTGCAGTACTATGAGGAGCCCTATTAAGCTCCCACTCTTGTACACTCTTGTGCCGCTTGTAAAACTTCGGCTATGTTAGACCCAATGTGCGAAAGAACCACATCGCTAAATGCTCTCTCTCAAAGAAAAAGGTGCAACTCAAAGAAAAAGAGTTAGAGAGTGGAGAGGACAAATAGACACTGTCTTTGCGGACGCATTTGGGGGTGAATGGAGTGTTTCATGCATCGAGTGGATTGGACGCCTGCGCATGAATGGCATGGACATTATACTGAAACTGGATACAGGGGCGCAGGAAAACATCCTACAGTACCAATGAAATACATTAATAGTCTGATGAGCAAACCTGAAGGAAGGGACAAAAAGATAAATGTGTGAACATATGGTGATAAGCTAATACCTACTAAGGGAACATGCACACTCTGTTTGTGTCCATAGAAGGGAATAGACAAGCGATTTTGGGGTTGAAACCCTGTGAGCAGTTAGGTGTGTCCATGTCATAGATACAGATAAAGTGACAGTAAGGGAATCAAATGTGAACACAGAGGCGACTACAAGTAGGGATAAGCACACTGACTGGGTGAAAGAATACAAAGAGGTGTTCAGAAGCATAGGCCACTTGCCAGGAAAATATAAAATAAGGCTAAAGGATAATGCAGAACCAGTCATACACCCAGCAGGAACAGGGCCAGTTGCACTCAAAAAGAGACTGAAGGAAAAATTAGCTACAGAAGGATATTAGGAAATTAGGAAAATAGAAGAACCCGCTGAGTGGGTGAACTCCGTAGTTATTGTAGAGAAACCTAATGGAGATCTGAGACTGTGCATAGATCCTAAACATTTAAATAAAGCAATTCAGCGAGAACATTACAGGCTACTGACAAATCAGACATAACCAGCACTATGAGTGGAACATGCCATTTCTCTAAATTAGATGCTTTGTCTGGGTTCTGTACTGGATGAGGACAGCTCTAAATTGTGCACATATAATACACCGTTTGGCAGGCATTGCTTCTTACAATAACCATTTGGGATTAGGTCAGCCCATCAAAGTTTTTCACAGAACTGTACAACAACTGTTTGAAGGAATAGAGGGAGTAGGTGTCTTCATTGGTGATGTGGTAGTCTGGGGGGAAAAAAGCCCAGCATGAAAAAAGATTACACAGGGTTCTCAGACAAGCGCAAAGGTCGGGTTAGAAAATGAATAAAAGTAAATGAAAATTTGGGGTGCAAAATGCTAATTACCAAAGAGAGAAAGTGCTCACTGATGCATCCAAAGCTGGCCTAGGAGCGTGCTGCATCAGAAGTATGACACAGACTGGTATACAGCTGCATGCGCATCACATACTATGATAAATGCAGAAAGAAATTTCATATGTGCAGATTGAGAAGGAGACACTTGGAGCAGTATTCAGCTGCGAAAAGTTTCATGAATCTGTTTACGGAAGAGCAGTAAAATTAGAAACAGGTCACAAGCCACTGATAGTGATCTCACAGAAACCATTGGGTGATGCACCACCACACATACAGCGTTTAACGCTAGCACACCAGAAATATGACTCAACGTTTGAGTTCAAACCTAGCAAACACCTAGTAGTAGCTGATGCATTTAGTAGGGCTAGTTTACCTGGCACCAAAAGCACCATGGAAGAAGCTGTGCAGATCCATGTAGACTCTATTAGAGCACAAATGCCAGTGTCAGATACAAAATGGGTGGAGATAGCAAAAGAAACACAGAAGGATTGAAAGCTGAGGAGAGTGATAGAACAGATACAGCTTTGTGGTCAAATGAAGTTAGAAAAGCCATACCAGCACCATAAAGGGGAGCTGTCAGTGTTAGATGGAGTTCTGTTAAAAGGCAGCAAAATAGTCATACCCACTTCCATGACATCACAAATGGTCAGATTAGTTCATGAAGGACATTTGGGTGTAGAAAAGTGCAAAAGACTTGCATGGAGTGTTATACAGGCCGGGCATACACAGGGACATTGAGGCTTATGTATAACACTGTGGTGAGACTTGCCAGCGCTACAGATATCTACAGCCAAAGGAGCCCATGAGGCCACAGGAAAAGCCTCATGATCCATGGAAAGAAGTCAGAATGGATCTTTTCAAACTGAAAGGCAAAGACTACCTCCTGGTCATGGACTATCACGCTAACTGCCTTGAATTTGCAGGGCTGAGTGACATGACAGCCGAAAGGGTCATGGCATGTACAAAAGCCATGTTTGCACACCATGGATGACTGTTGTAAGTGACAACGGCCCACAATTCACTATTCAATGATTTTGCTAAAAAGTATGGGTTCAAACATATAACCTCAAGCCCTCTCTAACTACAGTCAAATGGGTTAGCAGAGAAATGAGTGCAAATTGTGAAGCATATTTTGAAAAAAGCTGCAGAAAAAGCAGAAGATCATTAGCTAGCTATTCTGAGCTACCGAGCATCACCGCTGGAGACTGGTCTTTCACCAGACAATAATACATTAGGGTGCAAAAATTTATTGAATGCATATTTTAAGTAGAGTACATTTTATCTGAGCACATGGTAGCCACAGTTCCTCTTCCTGTGCAGGGTTACGGGGATATTTATATCCAATAAGAGCAACACAAAATAGGCTGCAAAAAAGGCTGCGGCAGGACGAATTCATTTGGGGCTGCCCTTGGTCTGTTGGTAGGAGACACTCTTACGTTGAACATGGAACCCATCCTTTCTTGAAATTCTGTGGTGAACAGAGCCAGCACCAACCATCAGACTAGTGTTACCTGGAGCATAATAACTCCTAATGAATCCAGCACTATTTTACCTCCTTAAAACTTAGCCCAGTACCTTGACGAGCATCTTCGGTATCCTGAGAAGGGATCCGATAAGACATCTGACCCTCCCATGTTTGCTGCCCAATCTGATTTTTGTGGCCTGGGGGTCTTCCTCATGGTCTGCATCACCTGAAGACAATAATGCAGGGTGAGTACAGGCCTTTGTACCACTTTCCTTTAACTTCTTCTTGAGCTTGGGCCATGGGCATATGCTAATCACTCTGTTGAAAGGTGTGCGATCCGCAAGTGATACAGTACCTGTCTCAGCTGCTGTAGCTGGACTGCAGAAATCCTCAGGGACAGCAGGGGTGCATGATTCCTGACCTTTAAAAATGTTTGTAAGATGGAGTAGGGTGCGATGGAGTACCAATTCCCTACGCTGCTTGAAATACGTGCAAAGTCATAGTCAAATATGCACTTTACTCGGGACAATTGGCATGTAAAGACACACTTGTAGAAGCAGATCGCTTGGTAATGAAGTGCAGCCAAAATAACTGGTTTTGTGAAGCGAGAAGGTCCAGAAATTGTGAAGATGAGGTTCAGGAACACGATGGCTCGCATGTGGTGGCAAGATTTGAGACCTTTTGTTTTTATAGAAGGACAAGGATTCATCGACGTGGCGAAGGAGTTGCTTCACATCGGTGCGACTTGCACTGAGATCGAAGGAGTCTTAGCACAGAGTGTTTCTCGCCATCTTGAGATGGATTATGAAAAATAAACAGGTATGCCTGCTTTCAATATATCTAGGCTACGTGTTATAATTGTTATGCTGGTCTCATGAAGTACATGTACTAGACTTGGAGTAGGCTTCACTCTAGTACTTTGTCAGCTTTTAAGAGTGCTGGACCAATTATATGAATAACTCTTAACAGAATAGTGATGGGCCACTCTTATTAATAGTTTATTTTAGTTAGACGCATATTATATACACTTCTTGCACAAACGCATTTTGTCCTAATGCCTTCTTGAATCAGTGTGCATACGTGTGATCCTGCCCTATTGTGTTCTATCTTACGAAGTAAACTTGCCTTAAATATATTCTGGTTAACGTGTTTTGTGACCAGTTTGTGGCAAGGAACCCTTGAGCCACGCGGGAAGCTCCTTGCTGGGAGTCGGGCTGTGGAAACCAAGGCTGCGTTCGACTTGGGCTTAGTTCTGTCTGCAGCTGACATGACGTGAAGCGAGATCTGCTGCAGGGGTGGAGATAACGCATCGGAACTTCTTGGGATACAAACGTCATGCGTGTAACTAATGGTGCGTTCGTTTTTCTCTCAGAAACAACAAGCCAAGATGGCAGCTGTAGCGAACGATTCCTTTCATAGCTAAGCGGATTGGAGCAGTTTTACCCCCCTCCCAACTGCATTTTCTAATATATA
>JABFEB020000092.1:18438843-18460904 GCA_019775895.2 Stomatorhinus ivindoensis
GAAACAATCCGGATCAAACAGGAGGTAACGAGGGGGGCGTGGCAATCACACGAGGCTTGGACGGGCAGGGTATGACAATTTATTAATACAATATGATTTTTATAAGATGCTTGTAATAATAAAAAATATTGAAAAATTATACTTGGAATATTGGTCTCTCTTCATAGCTAGCAGTAGACATTTATATCGTCAAGAAAGGAAATTGTCAACTCAGTGTTTCACCTACCATTTCTATTAGGGGGGTGCCCCGCTCCCCTTTGAAGGTCAAGTTAATTTTATTTAATTTTATTTTCCATATAGCGCCAGATCACAACAGAAGTCATTTAAGGTTATCTTTCCTACAGAACAGGTCTATACATTGTCCTTTTATTAAACAAACTAAATAGCCTTATCTTATTAATCTTATTTACACAACAGCTTGTCATTTTTGTCTGTACACGGTCGCACATTTATAATTCTCCTCTGCTCCCTGTGTTGCGCATGACGCAGTTCCACCCCCGATACATGCGCACACACCTTGGTGAGCACACTCCCACCAGCAGACAGTGAGCGCGTGTCAGAAAATATGTCGCGTCAAATACCTGAAAAAGCAGAGAAAAATATATGTTTTTTTGAATGCTGCCATTAAAAGAAACACATGAACACCATGATTCCTGTCAGTGTCCGTCTGCCCCCCTCCCCCCCCCCCCCAAAAAAAAGCTGTAAACCTAGGGGAAACACTGGAGCTGAAATTGTTTTTTTGCATTATTCATTCATTCATGCATATGTATGTATGTGTTTGTTTGCCTGCTTGCTTAATTGGATTGTTAATATCAGTGGCTGTTACATAAGACTTCCAGTCCCCTCCTAATGTGTGCTTTGGCTGACTCGGAGTAGAGTTTGTAGTCACCTCCCATCAGCAGGCTCAACTGCCAATGTCAGTTACCATGGCAGCAGCATCTTAGTTGTCTCCACGACTACTGAATTGGGTGTTAACATAATCCCAATGTCTCTGTAAGTATTTGTTTGGTTACTCTGGATGGAACATGATGGGAAACTGCTCCAAAACCTCAATTAGGCGATAGTTAAATTATGATATGATTAAAGGGGCCATAAAACAGTTTTTTTTATCTGTTTTTTAAACTTACACAATTGGAACAAGCCTCTCAGTGGTTCCAGCTACATAAGTTGCTAACATGAGCTTTTGGGGTCAAACCCCTGAACAGAACTTACCTTCTAAATAATTATGCAAACCAAGGGCTATCAATATATATATATATATATATTTTTTTTTTCCCCACCAGGTAAACTTTTGGAAGCTGCACACATACAACTCATGAGCAACAATATGCTGCAGATTGTGCAGGTCCATTGGGCTTGAAAGTGGGCTGGTGTATGTTGCATTATGGGACTTGAAAGTGGGCTGCTGTATATTGCAGTTAAGACTGTTATGTAATAGTCAAGAATTTTTGAATGAACCTGTTTTACCTCCTTGTTTGACATACGTGAGATATATGTAGCATCAGTGTTTGAGATTCATGGTATGTCAGTTCCACCTACCAAACTCTCCTTATTTAATTATGCCCAGGTAAAATGAGATTTTCTTTCCATAGTTCCATTAAAAGAGGGCATATTGATGCACAACAAACATGCAGTGAAGGTTTACAGGCGTCAATACCCATTAATTTTTTCCTCCATTAAAATACTAAAACTGTCTCACACTCTGATTAATGTTTGTTTCCTTCTAAATATTAGACTTATATTTTGCATCCTCAGACTCATTTTATACAAATACAGTGAAACATTCATTGACTACTCCTGCAACACCATGATGATTTCCTCTATAATGAAATCATTTTATTCGGTAATCCTCCTTAATGCTATATAATTGTTTTGCAGTTTAACCTTAATTTAATCATTTCAATTCAGCAAGACTGATTAATTACGTGTAAGCAGTGGTGTATCTAGAAATTCTGGGCCCCGTGACAAAATAATACCATGTGCCCCCCTCCAACCTAATTTTACATATTCAAGGGCCCCTGTGAAGTGCTGAGCCTCCTGATTCTGCCGTGGTATCCATGCCCCCAGCACATCTGGATGGTACTGTAGGTAAGTTCAAAATGTAAACAATGATACGTAGTGTCTTAAGTATCCTCTAGAGTAGTGGTTCTGAAATTGAAATTATGCAAATGTAGATTGACCATTCCTGTTAATATTCATTGGCGTACACAAACTAAAGTTTGTCTTACGTTTACCGCATTTTGTTTTAACCGCAGGTTTCATCCTATACTACACTTATACTTCTATACTATGTTTAATCGTCCAATCTGTGATTTTAGGGTGGCACATGCCCCTGAGGCTATTCCATGGATGCGCCCCCCAGGAAAACCTCTGCGCCCCCCAGTTTGGGAACCGCTGCTCCAGAGTGAGTGTGCATTGGCTGTGTGTCTCTTCCATTCTGATTTACATAGTTGCTGGCAAGGTGGAGGTTACATATGGTGCAGCATGAATAATTGTGTAACTTGTGTATTTGTGAAATTTTGTATGACTGGCTACATTTTGAACGTGACTTTGTTGTTTGGTTAAGTGCAATAACAGGTTTACCTCCATGTTGTGTCTTGCTGTGGGCGACCACACAGGAAGAGGGAGTTTCAATTAGCTTTAAGGTGAGTGAATCAGGAGATGTACCATGCTGAACCTTCCTAGGGGGGTTGTGGTTTGCTTGACAACAAGTATTAGTGTAGAGATTGGAATATTATTATTGCTGATATGAAACATATTGATTATAGGTATGGTATTATGTCCAGTGAAATATGAAATGGAATTGTTAATTGATTTTAATCTGGTAGTAATTGTTGCTGGGGTTGGGGCCATAATTATATAACCGGGACGTAAAACTCCTCTGGGGAGAGCAGATGTGGCCAGGATTCAGGCAACTACTCTTAGAGCCCAATGGCTCTGAGCCTAGCTTGGGTATATTTTCTTAGTGAATTGAATTCTTAAGTGTTTGAAGAGTTTTTATTCTGTGTGTTTTGTTTATTTCTGTAGCTTGTCTTTTTTTTCTTTCAATCACTACTCATTTGCATTGCTGGTAGTTTTTACATCCTGATGAAGGAAATTTTTAAAAAGAAAGAACACGGAGTGATGATTGGGTCTCATTTTCATTTTGTTTCATTGGGCTACTGGGCTGAACCATCAGAAGCAGTTTACTAAAAGGACAAGAACCATCACCAACACCATATTAATCACTTGTGCTTTTTAAAAAAAAAATGTATTTTTATCCATGTCAGATACATTTTCCAATGTCAGTCACTAAGTTTAGCAACTCAAATAGGGGTGTAGAAATAATGATAAATTCATTATTTTATTCATTTTTTCAGCAAATCCACACTTCAGGAGTCACTGCTATTAAAAACAGATTTTGAAATCTGAAATCCTAGTTTTTGTAATGCAGTCATTTTCCAACAAAGAAATTTTTTCAAACATAGATATTGATATGTAGAATTTGGACATTTACATCTGCATGTGAACACAAATGTATAAATACATAAATGGCGTATTAGAATGCAAGAGGGGTTAAATATTTGAAAAATTCATAATTTTTTTCTCGTATTTCTGTTGGCTTTAAGTATTTATCTGTTTAAATTTTTATGGCTTGTGACACAGTTTTTTTAACTCAGCAACCCAGAAGAAAATGGGTAATATTTCATTAATGAGCTGTGCATAAGGATGGCATAATCAGAAAGGAATAAAGTTCAGTAAGTTTCCAACATGCACAGCGATCATTTCATTTTTATAACAAAAAGTTTATTTTTCACATTTAATAAAACCAGCTAATCTGTGACATAACACCTTATTTACTCTGCAAGTTGTTGACCACATTCCTGAAACCCCTAGAGTGGATGTTGTTAGTGTATTAATTGATTGAAATTACTTTTGAAAAACATCTGCAGTACTGCAAAAGACTGTTCTAAAAGCCGAACTGGAACACAACGTAATCATAACCTACATACGTGAGCTGAAGCTTGTGTAAGACAGTATATGCACAAGGCTAGAATATACCGTGTATGGGATGCCAGTCCATCGCAGGGCATATACACACCCACGCACAGTCATACACTATGGATAATGTAGATATACCAATTAGCCTAATTGCATGTCTTTGGACTGCAGGTGGAAGTATCTGGACCTGTGGAAAACATGCAAATGCCACCCACCCATAGTGGAGGAGGGATTTCAGTCCCCTACTCTGGATTTGTGGGACAACCGGGTAACCCACAGAGCCATTGAGCAACCCTCACGTTCGTATGTTTTAAATCGATAAGGTCATCTAAAATACTGTGACCATTATGACACTAAGATGATATAGAATGCTTCAAAATTCATTCACCCATAAAGTTGGTTCTTCCAATGATTATTATTGGCTGGAGGAGCTGGATTTATTCAATAGACGTGTCAGCAAATCAAAGCTAACCCCACACACCAGATGTGTTTGCATTAAACTCATCAGATATTTATATCCAGATTCATATTAATGGCACCAAATAAATTATTTAGTTTTTTTTTCCAGTTCTCTTGAGACCTATTGAAGTTCAATCCCACACACTTGTTGTGATATAGCGTGGAATTAATCATTTTAACCAGTGACGTGCCAACAACAGCCCACTGGAATAACACCTCTTCTCCCTCTCAGATTTATGCATACTCTGTATGTATTTCTACACTATTGCTGTTGCTTGTGCAATTTGTATGCATGTACTGTATACATACATGCATATGTATACATGTACATACATTTTTAATGTGCATGGATGTAGTTTGTACAAAAGCAGGTGTATATATTGTTAATTTATTCTAAATATTTTGTTTGTATGTTAGATGGATGACTGTCATCCATGTATGAGGAGTGGGAAACATTATTATTATTATTATTATTATTATTATTATTGCAGGTCCTCATCGACTTACGACCATGATTGGTTATGATTGACTGTTCGTAACACGATTTGGTCGTAAGTCGCATATGTATAGCCTACTGTACAGTAATGTATTGTTATAAAAATCTTTAAGTCATACCTTAAAGACACAAATGGCAGATGCTTGCTGTACCGAATCTGGGATAACAGTTAGCGGCTTAGCGCGCGCGGGAATGGTAGTGCTGCTGGGAACTGGTGCGCAAACTGTCGTACGCCCAGCTGGGCAACATTTGCGCTGCCAGACATACGAGCTGCGATCATGGTCGTAAAGTCGATTGGTCGTAAATTGGATAGGTCGTAAGTAGACGAGGACCTGTATTCAGCAACTTTAATTTGCGTAGAAAATTGTGAAAATACATTTCAATAATTTCATGAAAGTAAAGTCATTTGAAGGATATATATTTTGTGCATGAATGAAAATGATAAAGAAAGAGATGATGTAAAACATATGTCCTAGTAGTGTTTCTCTGTTCTGTAATGGTTGCTTAGTTGCAGCTGAAATGAAAGGTTCTGCAAATGTATATATTTTTTTTACCAAGACAATCTAATTTTAAATAACTTTGAAACACTACGTCTTCATAAATAATGGATGAGGTGTGCATGTGAAGTGGCAACAGATGGTATACAAATCCAAAAAAAGAGAGCATGGGGCAAGTCTGGATGCCACTTTCAAGCCCATTAATATTCTTGTCTTACGCTGCCCTTTCATGGGGGCTGAGATGGGACTACTTGGATAACCGGAGTACATGGCATTGGCTGCAATCCCCTGAATTGCCGGAAACCTGACCTGCAAGCTAAGCCGCTTCTAATCTCCTTTGTAAGCAAATCAATGTCTGTGATTGTTTTCTTTTTTTGTTTGATTTTTTTTTTTGTTTTTTTATGTTGTTGTTTCAACCACTAACCTAATTAGATGTTGCTTTACTTATTGCCTTAAATAAAGACTGAGAGAATGAGTGTTGTCTGTGGCCCAGACAGAAACTGCTGAAGGTTAGGAGGCAAATTGACAAAGCATTCCCTGTGAAATATTTTGTGACTCTTTAAGCAAGAGCCATTGCTTTTTCAGCACTTCGAGTTCTTTTAGGCCATGAGGTTGAATCTTCAGTGACAAAGGGAATTTTTCCGGTTTTACAGCCGTGCACCATGGTATGGTTAGAAACTAACATGATTCAATGCCATTACTGGAATTTAACTTTGGAAGCTAAAACAATTAAATCCAAGTTTTTCAACATCAGAAGACAAATAAATTATTGATTTCAGCATTCCATTTTGTACACCCTAATTGTAACTGTCATTATACAATGCAACACTTGAAAAGTAACACTAACTCAGTGTTTAGTCATCCTGCATTTAAAATTAGTCTTCTGTTCACTGAGACGGCAGAAAAAATACGAATTTCAGATTTGCGAAGCTGTTGTAGCTTTCAATATGTAAATGTGGATAAATCACACCTTGGAAATGTGAAAAACTCTGTCATTGATATGGTGCTGTATTGAAATCTGTGATGTATCACCAAGCCCTCCCTTTTATGGCAATTTCATAACCGTGAAGGGAATGAGAAGCAAACAGAGACAGTGGCAGGTGACAGTAGGATAGGCATAAGTGCTGGCAGCATTACTTTTGCCCCACAGCATGAGATTTATTTCCCAAAACAGTCCGGCTCATAAATGCCCAAGATACATTCATTGAGTGTTAAGAGGGAGACTGAAACATGGCTTTGTGAATGAAATGGCACATGGCATCTCAGTACTGTTTGTGCACCTACTCCTTCCACTGCTCAAAGCTGAGAGAGAGAGAGAGAGAGAGAGAGAGCAGAATGGGGAGAGAAATCAATACACTTTTCACTGAGCGTGCCTATTCATCAGTGTAAGCATGTGATACATAATATGTGTCAGACACCAAATGAACCTGGTCTATTCTTTGATTAGGAAATACTGCAAAGAGTGTGCACAGAAAGGAACATTTTTTATTCTGACTGTCATATCGATATCCATCACACAGTGGAGGGTCTGCAAACGTTTACCCTGTTTGTTCCACGGGGATTGCCTTATATTTGACACACCTTGCATTATCTGCTGTACAGTAGAATGAGCAGTATCATAATTTAGATGATACTCTGGTGAAACTTCACAGTCAATTCAAAGCTCTGTGGCAAATAACAAACCCTAATTTACCCTAATTTATGTCTATTCGGAGACCTAATTGACATGTAATGCAGAAGCTTTTCCTTTAGAACACTCTGGACAAGCATGCATACAGAGGAACAATCAAAAGATATGAAGAATCTGATGAAGAATGAATTAGCCATATTTTAGTAATTAATTACACATATACACATATATCTTTATATAATTGGAACGTGTGGTAACACTTTAGTTGAAGCTGTCATCTAAAATGTATTTTGGATACCTTCGTAATGCAATATAATGGTTAGTACAAGAGTTAAGGATGCTTTATCCTACATTATAAAGGTACCTATAGTGCATTATAGATGAGAGCTTCATAAAGCATCCATAATGTGTAATAATCATGGCTATAATGTACTATGCCTTTATGTAAATATTTATAGGCATATTTATAATGCATTATGATGTGTTATGAAGAGTTCATAGATTCTAATAGACATAGCATTCATAGAAAGTGTTACTGAACATGCCAGTCAAGTGAAAGTCAGGCCTTAGCTCATGAAATTCTAACAATGAAGGATTTTACTGGGAGCATACAAGCAGTCTTGGGTGCAGATTCTGTATCCTCCAGAGCTTTAATCCACATCCTTCTTTAGTACAGAGGCAATACAAGGAAATGGTCTAATTTAAAGAAGGGAAGACATGTCACTGGAGAGGCAGCGGCTCAATGTCAAAGTAAACAAACAGTTATCAAAACAGCCAAATTACATGACTAGGTGTTTTTTGAAAGAGGAGATATGGTTTTGTCATTGGAAAAAAGTTTCATGCTTCTTCATTTCAAACGGTGTGATAATCCGTGGTTTTAACTTCAGAGAGTCCTTAGTCTGTAAATAAATATCTTTATAATTGACATAACTTGCTGGCGCAGTATTCTTTACTTTGAAACACATCAGTGTGGTGCCCATTTTATCCCCCTTGTATTCCGTAGATAATGAACATTGCCATCTAGTGACATTCACTTCTCATTCAGGGAAGGTTAAATGACTCTTTACGTTCAAATGGTTGGCTGGAACATTACTTTGGTCTGAATTTGCTTTCTGGACCGAAACTTACCACCTCTGCTTGGTTGACCTGATTTAATTCAACTTAAATAAACTGGAGTTGGACTTTTACAGTTTCAGGTTTCCAGTTTCATTATCTCTTTTCCCTTTCCTCACATAATTTCAGGGCCCCAGACTAACCGTTTCCACTAGTAGCACTGCTGCTACTTACTGAAAATTTAAGGAGGACCAACACAAAATTCAAGCACTCCACTTAAATTGACATGCAGTGCAACAATCTGAATTGTATTACTGATAAATGGAAATGAATATACAAGTTACAAGAATAACAATGTGATGTTTTATTTCAAAGGAAAAAGTCACAAGCTGAAGTAGCGCTTTTGAGAAAAAAAAATCATTATGCTAAATGCTGCTTTTTAAAACATGAAAACCAAATTATGAATTTACAAAGGTAGACATGAGGTATGTGGTCAGCCACTATTCTGTTGGTGCATCTGTCCCTGTTGTGACCTTTATGCTGAATAACCATGGGAGAAGCAGAAAGCTCATAGTTTCATAAGAATCTACACTGCTACCTCAAAACAATTGATGATGAATGAGCATTTTATTAGTGGTTAGTTTTTTGTTAGTTATTGGGGGGGGGGGGGGGTTCAACACAAACATATTGGGACACAAACCTTTATTTATAAGGCATTTTATTTATACAAACCACAACATGTTTATAATTCATTATTAAATCTGGCCAGCAGTTCGATTTTCCATTTTCACAGAATAAAAAAAAAATGATTTAACATTATTCCGCTAATAAGCGCTAACAGGTTTCACCGACGGCACCAGCAATATTACACAAAAGTATATCATTAATGTTTAAAATGTAATTGGGGTACAGAAACAATCCCACATGCTCAATTTTTGCTCTGCTATTTTTGCTTTTCTTCCCTGCACTTCTGTGTGACTTCCAAGGTAGCAACGGTGCTTATGGTCAACCAATCAGCAAGTTACTGCCATCAATCCCACCCCAGCAGTGCTTCAGGGAAACTCCAATAATATGCTGCAGATTCTCAGCGTCACTCTCCGGTCCTGCCCGTTTCAGGCCCGTCGGTCTCAGCCCCCTTCCAGTTGGGTTGACGCATGCGCAGAGAACAAACAAACAAGTTCTTTATCAGTTTTACAGGTTTTCGAAGTGTAGTTTACCTGTTTGGTGTGTTTGGAAAAAAAAAGTCCTACCCATATGTTTGTGCACAGTCTATGTTGGATAATTGTCGATTTATTGTAAATCTAAATGTTTAATATAATCATTTTAATGTAGTTTTTTCTGTTTGAAGTTTTACTCTTTGTCCATCACAATTCATAAACAAATGTAAATTTAGTATTATATTGATACCAGCAGTAATCTAAAATTACTTGTGAAAGTCCTGCCTAGATATTTATTGGTAACTTTCAAAATATGACGCATTCTGGACATTAAATTAGTTAAATTAATCAATGGTACAATATTTTGGAAACATCTACCACATTATCTGTCGAGTCATTCATTTTGGATACATGAAATACATTTACTTCAGGACCGAAATAGTACTGAAGCAATATAGTTCCGTGATGATAATTTTATTTAAATTTTATTCTCATTTCTGTATGTAAAGTCCTAAGAGTGGCAAGACTTGAGAGGAGCAAATTGCTCTGTTCATGAACCTGAAGGGGTGTGAGAGTGATACCTGCAGCCAGACACTACTCTCTGAATCTGCTATATGCACATGAGGGTACTGATGTATTTCCGGTAAAATCTCAGTGAGCTAAATCACTACCGGTATCTATACTGTTGCTGTATTTTTCTCATGTCTCAGAAAAATGTTTAATTCTACCATAACTTTTAATAATTCCTGCCCCTGTCCAGTTGATGGCAAATGTGCATATTAATGCACAACAGCAAGTGAGTGTCTGAAGTTTCTTTAAAAAGCCCAATAATTGTGGTGGCTTTGATATAAAAGAATGTAGGATAAGAAAGTTTACTGATAACGTTTATCAGCCAGAAACAGCTAATGTTACGCATCACGACCAATGGGACGAAGGACTTGGGGCAGATGGAGAAACAAATTTTAGTAACTTAATGAACAAAGGCTGGAAATAAACAGAATTATGAAGCGTCAAAACGGAAGGACTGGAACAAGATAGGGCTCGGGCAACAAGAAGATATGACATCAATGACTGGTGAACACAGGACTGGGAAGCATATATATATGGAACAAACAGAGGAGTTAATGAGAGGCAGCTGGGAGTGATTAACACAAGGGCAAGGGATGAGTGGAAAGACAAACAAGTAACAGGCATGGTTTGTTAGGGTCATACCAGGGAGGAGACAGGAGGTTTAGGTAGACATGGTAGTAGGACAGGACAGTACCTTTCCCAAAGCATGCCCTCTGGGCACAAAGGACAAACAGGGGAGGGGACTAAGGGGACCAAAAAACAGGGTGGATACGCAGGGCTGGGGACAGGGCACATGGGATTGACAGCCCAAAAGTCCAGAAGGACAGGGTCCCTGGACAGAAAAGGATGGAACACACAACACTAAGGAACACCAGACGGATAATAACACAGGACGTGGGACAAGACCCAGGCACCCAAACCTAGAGGCACAGAACAGATCCAGGCAAGACTAGGGACAGCAACGAGGACATCCAGTCAGACACACACCAGGAGAGGGCAAACAGGTAGAACCACAGAGACAAGGACAGAAACACAAGAGAGGATCACAGGGGACACAAGCTAGAGTAAAATAAAGGCAGGACAGGGCAATGGGACAGTGACTGAGGTGCGATGAATAGAAGCGGGGGATGTTCTGGAAGTGCTCAGTGGCAAAAGAAAGACATAGAAAATAATGAATGGGTCAGAGCACTCGTAAATGTATGAACGATATAACAAATTACTTTAGTTATGAAGGGTTTCGGGAAATGCTTGCTAATTAACGATCAATCCTAAGTTCTAGATAACAAACTACTTGGCTTTACAAAGCTTTCTGGAAACCGTGGATTGGCTCAAACCTTACTGCAGCTAAGCAGAGATAGAAAATAGATCTATGGATAACATGATTTCAGTTTTGTTTTGTTTTGTTTTGTTTTGTTTTGTTTTGTTTGCAGTCCACGTATCTCTGTCCATGTTTATGGAGAGATTTTGATTGTTTTCTAGGAAGCTTTCAGTAGAGTTCACATGGGGGTTGCTAACGGTGGGAGTAGGAGGGGGATTGACCGCAGCCTGCTGTTTGCCAATAAAAAGAATGGGCAAATTTTCAGTTGTCAAACCTGACATTTTTATACTGACAGTGGGATACCTGTCTGCATTGTCAACAGTATTTGATGGATCATATTAATATTCAGAGGAGCTGTAAAATGTGGCGTAAAAAAACAAGAAATCTAGTGATTAATGAAATGCATTGTTTAAAAAAACTGTTTAACTTAATGTCTATTTATTTTAACTATTTCTGTGGATTCACATGTCTCTAGTTTCACAAGTGGGGTTAAATCATAAAAAGTGGTTAATTATTAAGCTGCTTGAATTTTAGCAGTTGATCACATGTTTATGGTTCTGGAAGCATTTCTATGGCTATACCATTACATCAAGCCAGTAAGAGTAATCTAAGAGTTGGAGTAAAGGATTTTGTTTGTAAAGTTTGTTTCTATCCAGTTTGTTTCTATGTAGTCTATTTTAAATGCAAATATCAATGGATAAAAATACATTTGTATTTTTAAATTTGGTTAGCACACTATTTTACCTACAGTATGACGTAGCTTGGACCAATATTCAAACAGTAGTACTTAGAAATGTATTTGGTCTCAAATTCTATCTACAAAATACTTTTTACCAGTTATCCCAGCATCTCTCACAAACCACAATTCTTTGACATTCTTCACATATATGGATTCAACGTAAACTCAGAAATATCTCAATTTTTTCTGCCACCAATTAATATCACTGTCTTTATTTTGTCCAAATAATTCATTGTGTTTTTCATTACAAGTACAATATGCTCCAGAAACAGACACAATGGCATTTTACAAGGATTTTCACTGCTTGTTTTCACACATACACAATCCATAATGCTTGTTGCAGATAGATTAAAACATGGTGATGTCATCTGGCAACATAATTAAACTAAAAGGATTTTCTAAGCTACGCTGTACATCTTTTCTAAGGTCCCCTCCTGCGTATGGTAACCAAGTATTAAAATACAGACATCTGAAATGAAAAATTACATTTAACAATAAAAAAAAATGTGATAGTTGCACATAGGGTTTAATGCTCAGTATATCAGTAACAGAGGACAACGGCATAGGTTTTAGATATTGGGGGATACAGCTTAATAATTTAAATACAAAGGTCTATTTTTAGGGGTAAATCCAAATTTAATATTGGAGGGTTCACGTGCCCCCCATCCCTCCCGGTTCCTGCGCCCCTGACAGTGGAGGTTTCTTTGGCTGAGCAGTAATAAGATTACCAACTCTCACTAGAGTAAATGTATAATGTCTTTCTGGGAATCCTACAAAGCATAACAATTAACTTCCCAGATGGCTGTCACCAAAGGGGACAGCACAAGCTGGCATAATTCCCCTTCTGCCGAGATGCTGGGGGTCACTCCAATATCCCTGTCCTTCTATCTCTTTCTCTGGTTCCTTCTGCTCCTTATACTGATACAATATTCATGGAATTGCTCCTTTTAATGACATATTCTAAACAGACCCTCATCTAGCACTTTATGATTGCTCAGTTTGATTACTCATGCCGCAGTCTTGCAGGACTTCCTTTTATTTTTGTCACGTCCTTATTCATTAACTCTACTGCTCACCTCGTTTCCTCCCTGTTACTTAGTTCCATTCACCAAAACACCCTGAGAGCTTTGGTTTGCTTCAGAAGCCTTGTGGTTGATTACTAGTGTTAACCATTCTGTTGTCCTTTACCTTTAATCTGTCATCTCTCTGCACATTCCCCCTTTGTCCCCTGAGATGATCTGCTGGCTTGTCATTTCTTCAGTCCCCATAACCTATAACTCTCCCATCTTTCTCTCCCTGGTGTAGAAAAAGCTGCCACCTGCCCGTTTTTGTTGCTTTGTCACTTTCTAAAATGTTTTCTATGTACAATATCTACAATTCATAAATTATCCATTACCTGCACTTCCCCTGTTTCTCTGAACTTTTCATCTCTAGGAGTTAGATGCTGTGGCCATCACCTGGAAAGGCAGATATTGGAATGGATGGACAAATGTCAGTTTGGACTTTACCTTTTCCTGGGGCTTGTGTCTTTTACTTTAAGAGCAAAAAATAAGGTTTTCTGTACTGTCTGTATGTGTTCCCTTTATAAAATGCGGCAACACAAAAACTGACATATTTTTAGATTGATGGTATAATCAAAGTCTACAAGGGTTTTTGGACTGATTCTGAGGGAGACATTCACCTGTGCAAAAATATTTTAAAAAGTTGTTTTTTTATTGTTTGATTGCTCTTAATCTTCAACAAAAATTTTTTTATCAACTGTGGGAAACATGCGGAGATCCCCAGGCAGGTTTTGATCGTCATTCCTGATGGTTAAATCTAGGATTGTCACAATCAGGACAACACATGTTTTGAACCTCTTGGGGCTATCAGAGGTGGCAAGTAATTGTCCTGCATGAAAGTTCCTCCATTACCTGGAGCTGCTTCACCCTCCGTGCGAGTCTGGAAACACTTTATATTTGCATATCTGAGCAATGAATGTCAAACTGTGGAATAACTTCGAGGTAATACTATGAAACTGTGAGTGACTGTGGAGTTTTTAAAGGTCTATATATAATATTCATAGTGATTGCATTAGGAGGGTCTTTCAATTAGAGAAACTTTCATGCATGTGTCAGTCTAGCTTTAAGACTTTTCATTTTAAATAAGTCATCGAGTTGGGTGCCTTTATGGTTCTTCCCCGATGGTGATGAGGCATTTCAGCTTGGATTGGGATTTTTGTCAGGATAGAAGCTACCTATTGCTCTTCTTTTTCATCATTGTCTTAAAAAAAAAGCAAAAACGAAACTGGAATTCAGACTTGACACCTGGTATGGTAGGTCATATGGTAATACTTTTGTTCTATTCTAGTATTTTTACTTTGTCATGCATTTTTAATTATAAATTTTACCTGACAGTAATTCAATGGTATGCCAAAATATTTGCTAATGTTTTAGCAACCAATATTTACTGTTAATAACCACCATATAATTTATTTCCTGCGATGGGCTGGCCCCCCGTTCAGGGTTGTTCCCTGCCTCGTGCCCATTGCTTCCGGGTTAGGCTCCGGACGCCCCGCGACCCTGCAGGATAAGCGGATATAGAAAATGGATGGATGGATAGATGGATAATTTATTTCTAAGTTCTTGATTGCAATGAAAAACAAATAAGTACAAAATTGTTTAGCTTTCTTCTTACTTGACACGGTAGTGGGAAAATTGCATTAATGGACTTTTCCTCAAGCACACACCATTGTGGCAGTACTTCATGAATATGACTGCTTGACTAATGATAACTGGCATGATCCTTCAGCAACTCTAAAAAGAAGTCACCAGTGAATGCAGAAGTATTCACATGAAATGCATGATGCATAAAAAAGTAGAGATCTCACCTTCTTTGGATACTGTCTTCCCAAGCTCCAGGTGCCTTTGAAAGCATCGTAACTTTGAGTCAAAATTTCTTCACCAAAAAAAAATAAATAAATAGCTAAATATTTCCAGATGCCACCTTCACTGTGCAATGCATTAGGCTCTGCTTCACTGTCTAGATATGTTTGATTTTAATTAGTGCTGTCACATGATAAAATTTTTAAATCAGATTAATCACGGGGTTGCTGTGGAATAATTTCAATTAATCACGATTAAATATCATTCATTTTTAATCTATATTAATCGCATATCATTTTGCATGAGCAAACAGACTCAAGAAAAAAGGGAATATATATGCACTTAACATGCTTATTGAACATCTTGAACACGATTCGGATGCGTTCCATCTGCCACAGAAGTGCAATACCATGGACCCATATCAAAAAGCAAAAATCTTTTTTGCTTAGCCGGACAACTTGTCAGATTTAAGGTATCTCAGTTTAAATGGTCTTTATCTTCATTCACTTAGCCAGAACTACCGTAAATCATACAAATAATCCGACTAATCATGACATCCAATTTTAGCCCGGTTAATTGCCATTGTTAGCAATATCAGTTAATAACACATTACGTGCGGTGCTTTATGTATAAAACTCCGTAGCAACACATCCACAGATAAGTTGGACGGTATAGTGTGCGACCAATTTAATGAGCCACAAATGAGAAGTAGTGCTTAAACAGTATAAAACTACAACTTTCCCTTCTATTGATAAAAGGCGCAGCCATCTTGGATTCTGAACTCGGGATCCTCTGTGCTGCTCCGAGATATTTCTCGGATCTCTGAGAAACGGGAGCATGCGTGCCATCACTTCCGGCTTCAAAACTCGGAATCCAACTCGGAATACGAGTTCCCAGGGCAAATGTAACGCACCGAAACTGCCCAAAATGGGTTGACAGAGACATTTCAGGGATTTTGAGTCATTGTGCACTGCAGATGGGTTAATTGTGTAAAAAAATTTAATCAGATTAATCATGATGATGGATTAATCTGCGTTAACCTGTTAATTTTAACCCCTAATTTTAATACCAGAAGAGTGTAACACAGGGCCCTAGAGTTACACGAGCAGTGACAACACACAATTTTTATACAGGGAAAAACAACATGGACACAATTTACCGAAAGCAGGTAATGACAACATGGGGTGCATGTTCACTTACTTCCCGGGGTCCAAATTCTGTAAAGTGAATTGAACAAAAAAATTCAAACCCAAGATTCCAAGACTCCAGTAGTTTATGGCAAAAGTCTTTTCAGAACCCCTCAAAGGCCCCTAAAACAAACACAGCTTCAAAATTTAAATTAAAGCACTTCACCCGTCATGCCCCTTATACAACAATAGAAAAGTAACTCGATTGGTTGTACTCATTCAACAGGAGTTCTGTTGTTAATTCTAGTATGCTTGGAAACTGTATAATACAGTACCAGAAAGTCAAAAGTTTGGACACACACACACCATAGAAAGATTTATTTGTACTATTCTGCACATTTCAGAATAATTAGACCTCAAAACTATAAAACAACATATATATGGGGAGCATCTCTGTGGGTTGGGTCCCATGGTCAAGCAGAATGATCCCACCATTGGGCCCTCAAGCTCTGCCCTTTACCACAACTGCTCCAGAGACTAACTGGGCATACTGTCTCCTCTACAGCAGTTTCATGAGGTATTCTCCAGGGATGTTATTCCAGCTGTCCTGAAGGAGGTCCCACATATATGATGAACACTCATTGCCTGATTTTCCTCCAAAACAATTTCTACTGTGTTTAGATCAAGGTGCTCAGGTCATGTAATGCAACACTGTCACTCTCCTTCGTATGCAGCTTGGAGTGTCCACACTTTTGACAGGTACTGTACAGTATATGAAATACATATATGAAAAATCTTTATTTGAGCATTAGTAATTACAAATGGAGGAAATCAGTACTATGCTCACGCGTGGGAGTTGCTGAATTATGCACCGATACTGCAAATTAAATACTTATAATTGATCAAGACAAATCTGAATTATTTATGGCATGTACTTCCATTATGCAATACAATACATGTGAAGTTCTTAATGCAATAAGCATTTTGTATGGCTTTCCTCTGAGAACTCCAGCTTCCTCCCACCATCCAAGGCTCACTGGCTTCTCTAAATTGCCCATCGGGTGTGTTTGTGTGTGGGTGTATGAGCATGTGCAGATACATGGCCTGCAGTGAACTGGCATCCTGTCCAGGGTGTCCCCAGCCGGTTGCCTTACGCGGCTCGGAGCATACCTCTGGCCTCCCGCTTCCTTGACTAGGACACTTAAGTTGGAAGAAGAACCCTGCAAAAGATTAGAAAAATAATCAAAAATCCAAAGGTAAGGCAAAAATGGATGCTGTTTACGAGGGGTGGGTTATTGAGGGTATCTTTTAATGGAATGGGGGCTTTGTGTGCCTCAGCGTGTTAGAACTCTGGGCTTGTCTTCGGGAAGCCCGCAAGTGGAGTCCCTGGGTCGGCAGAGTGATTTCACCGTGGGGTCCTTTGGCCTTGACCCCCAATTGCTGTTTCAAAATGTACATTGCTTTGGATTAAAGCATCAGTTAAATAAATGTAATGGGCCAGGAATATGTCTCCCTGCCCATGCCACTGCTTTAGCTTTACTAACCATTCCAGTGGTTTGTTTAGGTGAAACTATATCATAAATGGTAAATGGACTGTATTTATATACTGCTTTATTCTGAAGCGCTTTACATCATGCCTCTCATTCACACACCAGTAGCGGAGGCTGCCATGCAAGGTGCCAACGGGAGCAATTGGGGATTCAGTGTCTTGCTCAAGGACACTTTGATTGGCTCAGGAGGAACCAAGGCTCGAACCGGCAACCCTACAGTTGCTGAACGATAGTGCTACTTCCTGAGCCACCATCTTCCCCCACATCATAGTAGAATAGTGGCTGTAATCATTGACCATTTCATATGTGAATTTGAATTTAACCAGTTGTTCAAAATAAGCTTTTTGCAGCTATTAGGCCAGAAAAAACAGGACATTTCGGAGCTACTGTGAAGGTACCAGCAATTCCTCTGGCTCCTACATTTAAGACATTCTGTTTACATTTATTCTTGTGGAGCGGCAGGTGTGTCTTTGGCTTCTGGTAGAGCATTATATTTTATTACAGGTATATGGTCATTTGAGGCTGAGCAAAGTCAGACCTGAACTACATACCTGTGCTAAGGAAGAAAAAGACACTCAGGGCAGCTTAACTGCACCATATCTTTTGACACCATCAGTATTTTACAGAAATGCTAAGTTAGTGCAAGTCTGAAAATGTACATGAAACTTCTAGCCAGTGGTAATAATTCATTAAATAATTATTATCTTGGCCGATATGGAACAATACAAACTACTAAACAAACACCTATTTGAACTAACAATCATGACAATATAGAACAATATATGCCTTATTGATCAGAAACGCAGATTTTAAAACACACATTCAGAATTCAATAAAAAGTGAGCAAACTTTTTAGTTGTATGTCTGATTAATACTCTGGTTGCATGAACTTTGGTCTTCCTTGGTTTATATGAGTTTAAAGAGGCTGGTTTCTTTGAATTGCTCTTAGGGTGTAATGCATGTATAAC
The DNA here is from genome assembly GCA_019775895.2 of Stomatorhinus ivindoensis. NCBI lineage: Eukaryota > Metazoa > Chordata > Actinopteri > Osteoglossiformes > Mormyridae > Stomatorhinus > Stomatorhinus ivindoensis. The sequence goes on from JABFEB020000092.1 coordinate 18,457,253, forward strand.
AACCTGTAATAAAAGCTTTTAGAAAATTAACAATTAGGAATAGCACAATAAAACATTAAAACCACGATTAAAATACTAAATAACAATAAACATATCCTGCACCCAGGCAAGTCATTTAAGGACAGATACTTCAGATAAAATGCAAATAGCATCATGATTTTAAACCTTCTGTCTTAGACAAAGACATGAAACTGTCATGCAGCTGCCATTAATCTGAGCCTATTCAGGGAGGTCTTTCCGACAGTAAATAGTCACCTACATGCAGTCTGCAATGCGGAGCTAAATGACTAATTAAATATAAGACTTTACCCTTCAGTCTGACTTTAAAGAGCCGAAGAGTGGACACTAGTAGCAATTACTATTTTTGCAGCATTGTTGACCTCTGTTTATGGTAATGTACTGAGACAGAAAATGACTTTTACTACACTTATACTGTGCTCTGGAACTCAGACTGTTGGCTTGCTCGCTAAATCCAGAAGAAACGGGTCCTGAGATTTCACACATCATTAGATAGCTAACCTGCATTATATACCGGACTTAAAAAATGATAAATGTTCGGATAACTGACAAAAAAATGCTTAAAAACTATCACCTTGTAGTGTAATACTGAGAGACAGGATGCGAAAATATGTACTATGAAGCAAAATGATTGTGATAACAGGGCAGGATGGTACATTCCTGCAATGTTTTGAAAATCTCGTACATGTCAAGACTACAGACCCATTGGGAAATCAAGACTGAAGGAGTTGATGGCTGTAGTTGTCGAGCTTGGAGTTTTAAGCTTGAAGGCTGACATCTCTGAATCTAGACTGCTGTAATTAAACCCCTACAAATCATGATTAAAGAGACGTATAAAACATCGCAGTTCTCATATCACCAAAACAGGAAACTGCCTAAGAACTAACATCTGGCTCAAGGGTATAATAACAGGCAAATGTTTTATTTTCTTCTACTTTTAAAAAAAATATTACATTATTTCGAATGCCAAAGCATCGACTGCGGGGAGAGGTTCCTCGAGGGGAAGCAAAAGAAGTTGTTTGGTGCAAAAAGTTAAGTGGAGTGAAGAAAGAGACTGAACAAAAGACTATTCAGAGCTCTAGCCAGAGATTGTCCAGCCCAAACTAAACCACAGATTCTGTCAAAAAGCCTGCTCAGTGAATCCAAGCCATCACATTTTTTTGATTTATTGATCATCACCCCAAAATCGATATTGGACTTTCCAGTAGATACTTAAAGCTGTGCACACGATGAATGTAGAAATTTCACAAATCTGACATCTCAATATGTACAGTATCATATTCCTGACTCATGAATAGGCCACTTCACTTCACTTTTTTTGTAGTTTGGATATACTGGAGTATGGCAGATGCCCGTGGGTTCCAGATGAAAGTGACGCCTTTTATAGCACAGGCACTGTTTTTGATGAGCTCCCCAAGTTCTTTTCATTACATGTTTCAAAGCCCCAATTTGAATTAATATTCATGTTTACCCCAGAAATGCTAAAAGTAATAAAGAGACAGTGTTGAATCAATTTGCCTAAAGATATTTGATTAGAAAAACAGCTTTAGATTGTCAGGTTTTAGTCCACTGCTACTGTTATAAATGCGCTTCCATAATTTCAGATGTGAACGGCTGATGGGTATGCACTGGAAAATCGGCACATATGAGAGCCTCTGCAACAGGTTATGCATCATGCTTAAGAATTATTTTCCTATCCATTTTGAACCAATCCAGTTTGACATTTATCCACACAACAGGCCAGTTTTTAATTCAGATTCTCATTTTTGCTCCAGAGATTTTCTTACAACACCTCGTGTACTTCAATACTAGAGCAGCTGCAACACAGTCAAAAAGAATTACCCTCTTTGTTTTAACTCTCAAAAGCTACTTCTTTTCTCTCTGGTTTTGGCTGTGTTGGTAGATTCTGTGATTTAAGGACAGCATGTAATCCAAATGAAAACAAAATTAAAGACACCAAAAGACAAATAATTAAGATCTTCCTTTTAAATAAAGGGATGTCCTTTAATGGCATCATGAATTTGAACATTTTAGCATGTGATTTTGAATTTGTGCTGCATACAAAAAGGTGCAAGAGTTTCAGAACTGTCACATGAACAAAGATCAACGCTGAGGCTGACACTGGTTTACCCCCCAGGCTGTGCACACAATGGAAAGGAGGCAGAAAAACTGGAGATAAGGAAATGCATGCTTAACCATCCAACTCATCCATCCCTAAACTGAAGTGCTTGCAGAATTTAAGTAGACAAGAATGACCAATGGGAGTCAAAAATGAATATATTGAAAACATACTTCAGATTATGAAAATGTACATTTGTCAAAGTTTTTCACAAAGACATCATGATTGTTGCTGTTGTAAAGCTAGAGGTTATTTTCAGTTTCTTTGGGATTACAGAATGAATAGCTTAAGATCTTATATAATGTTGTTTTGTTTCTTTTTTGAGGGACAGTAATCTGACTAAATGTCAAAATCAAAATTCCCCCCCACCCCCAATGCAGTGATCCAAGCTGTGGCTGACTCCCATCACTGCAGTCTGTAACATGTCAGCTTTTCCCATATGACACACCAAGCCAAAATGTGCATATATTTCCCAGGCAGCCTGCAGTGACACAAAATGCACAGAGGGTATTGTCAGAAATCTCGCATTTACCAAATCAATTTTATTTACCAGCAAAAATCAAGTACTATACAAAAATGACGAAGCTAATAAGAAGTGGAGCCACCTTTATCTTCCAAACAGACAGTTTCATACAAAGTCTCAGTTTTTTAAAGGGAAAAAAGCCTTCAGTTCTTTGAGGAATAAAGTAGGTAGAAATCTACACACATTGCATTAGAGAACTTCCCATGAAGGCTCGATAGTGTTTACATCTGGTCATTGGGGAGTCAGGGGTCAGCATCTGACTTCATCCTTGTGTTGGATTTGTTTAGCGGTATCTATGGGGACATTATCATCCTGGAATATAGGAACATCATTAGGGCACTATTAGCTGGTCCTGACAAATGGCCTCATATTCTTTGACCATTATACTATCACATGGACCTTATGACTCCCATGAGATGGTCACACACAGCATTACTGATCCATCACGTTGTGCGCTGAAGGCGTCCTTCGCATTCTCCAAATGAAAATAAGTCCAGATGTATGAAAAATATGAGTCATTAGACCAGCCCCCCTGTTGAGTGTCTATCTGTCCCTGTTAGTGGTCTTCAAATTCCAAGTGCTCTCCTGTTTTGCCCATTCAGTTTTTCGATGTCAGGCATACGTGTCATGATTTCTGAGACTATTCCCCTTCCCTTCCACAAGTGAAATAATTCTGAAGTTTCGTGACCAATGCATCTGCACCAATTGTTTGGCCTCTTGGGAATCTCATTTGATTCAAGCTGCGTCGCATACTCGCATATCAAAGTTAAATCATACTGATAATTGTCATTCAAACTAATACTAACTCACCATCGTAACTGCATTTAAACAGCTTCAAAATGAAAGTCTTTTGTTGATCTGGTTACTGATCTAAGATTATTGTCTTTTAAGGAAACGTTTCAAAAGTATGTAAATGCCTTAACACTAGAAAGACTGACTGGGTCAATTGACCCAGTCAGTCTTTCTAGGTATATACTGCTGTAAAATACTAA
>JABFEB020000092.1:18472800-18484118 GCA_019775895.2 Stomatorhinus ivindoensis
CAGAACTAGATAAAATTTTAACAACTTTGAGCTATTAAGTTCTCCCCAAACGAGCTTGATGGGCCGAATGGCCTCCTGTCGTTTGTAAATTTCTTATGTTCTTATGTATTTAATATATTTTACAGTGTACCAGACCATGGACAGGGCCGTCTGTACTAACCCTGAGTCGTATGTTGTACCCAACACTGGTCAATCCATTGGGTGACATAAGTGGCCACCTGTGGCACCAACTTCTTAGCAGACGCTAATTTGCCAGCCAGTTTGACTATGCCTCAGATTAAGCCTAGGGCATCAGATCGGCTTGGTCCAGTACTGGTGGTACCAGCCTTAACGTCTAAGCAGTATTCTTCTAAACAATGCAAAATCTGTTCTGCCCAATGTTCTTTAAAAAAAAAAAAAACCCACAAGCACACAATATGCCAAAGTTGGAAGCAGAACTCAACGAAATTTAAAATTCAAGTAAATTTAACATTAAACAAAGGTTTTTGCACAAAATGCAAAAACCAGTTGACTTAAGGCAAAATGTTATGTAAATACACGAAATGTCCCAGGAGCCATGACGAAATGAAGCACTGGAGCAATGGATGGAGAAAGGGTTTTACGCAACGAGAGCGGGGGGGACGGGGAGCACGGGGAGGCTCCCTTTCAATAGAATTTGGTCGGGGTCGGTAAATTATGGCAAATTTTGCGTGATTCACTGTGATGAACAAGGACTCCGGTGCTGAACGGTGGTGGGGGTCCCATGGTGATTTGTGCAGTGCGCCCCTCTGTTGTGGTGCGCCCAGGTCTAACGCTCCTCTGCCGCTTCCTCCGCTGCTGACCGGCGCAGACTGGCTAAATACCGCTGGAAGTAGGGGTGCCGTGGCTACTTCAGCACCCCCTCTGGCTATTGATGGCACTGCAGCGTCAGTGTACCGCAGGGCTGCGTGGCAGTGCCAAAAGAAAAAAAAACAAGCTTATGTTTCATGTTATCTTGTTAGCTTTTGGTAGTTTCTGATGATACAAAAGAACTTCATTAAAATGTATTGGTCTTACCGAATTTCAACACCCTGAGCTCACAGCCCGCTGCTTCCTATGCCGAGGCTTCTGTTTTCCCCAAATGATAGTTTTACATTTCTTTCTTTTTAGCTGTAAAGGCAATAAAACAATAACTATGCATATGTGGCTATTATTATTATTATTATTATTATTATTATTATTATTATTAACACTTAGAGGAGTTAGGAGTACTGAAAGGTGAATTGAGGAAACTTTGCCGACAATGCTAAATGTAATTGAAATTGAATTTGTAATCTATTGACTTATCTGTGTATGTACAATTGAATACGATAAATTTAAATATTAACTACATGTTTTAATTGGAATATCATATAGGCCATGTTTTTATAGTTGACATTTCTCAACAATGTAAAAATATGCATTTTATTATAATGTAATGTTTGCTAATACTGCTTAGTTATACGTTTTAAAACAAAATACTTTGTCAATTTCAAAACCAAAATAGATAAAGCAGAAGCTGCTCTGCTTCGCTACTAAATTAAAGTTCAAAAGTAAGATCATGTGTATTAAATCAGTATACGTGTTACATAATTTCTAGTACTTTGCATGGACGTGATTTTTGGCAGATCATTTTATCTGTATTATAATAAATTTATTCCAAGTGCAGGAAAACGTAAAATTAATTAACTGCAGTATAATACAATATAACATCAACTGGTACTTTTCCCATATCAAAGCCTGCTTTGGCAAGTAGTGCTACTCGTTAGTAGGCGTGTGGATAAAGGGCTCGGCTCTTTAAATATTTAAATTGACACCTACGTCAGAGGAAGGTGATTCTCAAGACAGGTGCTTTTTTCCTCCTAGGAAAGAGGAATGTATGGTCAGAGAAACAGGTTAAACTTATTGCTCCTTCCGTTATTTACGAGCAGTCGCCTGCTGCAGGATGGCCGTTAGATGTATCGGGAGGTGCGTGCTCTTATTCTGCCTCGCAATCTGTTTCGACGTTGTCGGACTAGCCGTGCTTCTAATTGGCATTTTTGCGAATTTGCGTCTGAACGGCGTGTTTTACGGGGACTTTCTCATTTTCACCGGCGCCCTCGTCGTTTTCCTGAGTCTGATCTGGTGGATAATGTGGTACACGGGCAACGTGGAGGTGGCCGCTGACGAGCCGGACAGGAGCACGCTGGACAACTTTGCGCAGTGGGCGAGGAAGTTTTCCGAGAGGCTCTCCAAAAGCGGGCTGAAGACGCTGGAAGGCAGGGATAAGTGTATCGGTGGCAAGGAGCCGATGAGCACGCCAGTGCCGGTGCACGTTCCGTCCCGGATTGTATGGGAAACGGCCAGTAGCTCCGGGAACGATAATGAAGGTTATGACAGTAAAAGTGACATCGCGCCGAGTGACAAAACGGTGGAGCTGGGAGTCCTGAGAAACAATTCTGCCGAGGATAAAGTGGAGAAATTTCTCTGACATAAAAGTAAGTATTATTCACAGTTCATGGGATTAACCGTAAGTGTTTGTTATTTGAAGTAACCACATATTACATATTTTCAACTAAGTAATTTAGGATCGCTTATTTTGTGTTGTCTGTTTCATCAAACTAAACTGGGATCAGGAGCATAGCAGATCGGTACCGGGACTGCTCTGATCTCAACCTAATTCCACCAAATTTTAACTTTCTGGGGGATTTTATTATGCAGTCAAACTAACCTCATAGAAGACTAAAATAAAACGTAGTAATGTTGGGAATATTAATTATCTTGCATTAGATATGCAGAAGCGTGGAGTTTCTTTTCAGCCATAACAGAAATGTCCGTCATGTTTCGGTTCGTGATCCAGTTCGGCGTGAAAAAAAATATTTGGAGTCACTTAGACGGGAACATGACGTCAGTCTTGTGGCACTTTAAAATTTGCCCCCAGCTGGTTCTGTTAAGTGATATATCCAATTACATTTTAGGGTATCCGTTACTGTGGCAACCATTTATGTTATATGCATTTTAATGAGGCAAATCTACATATTAAGCAAAATACAAACATTTTCTGAGTAACATGGTGGTACCATGGGTTAACATTAGCTTCCACTTCCCTGGTTTGGAGTTAGACTGCCAATCCCCCCCCCACCCGCTTTCCATGTGGGGTTTGTGTTCCTTCACTTACAGTATGTGGCTTTACTCTGCTTCAGGTTCTCCTTTCAGTCCAGAGACATGCAGTTAGGTAAATCGGTAAATTGCCTAATGAAAGCAGGTTGTTTGTGTCCCCTGCCTTGTACCCTGTGCTCCATGGGATAGATACAATCCCTGGACCCTATATTAATACTGGAAGATTGATGGTAAGACGGCCATAATTCTTCTTACTAATGTTGGCAAAACATTTGAGAACCAATGTCGTATATCCCATATTACAGAAACGTGATGGAAATCTTTTAACATTTCATAAGACCCATGAAAGATCGGAAGGGTGAAACGTAATATGTATTTTTTTCCTACTGTTAGGTTTCTGTTGAGGTCCTGAATGATATTTGTGTGTTGTGATGTCACAGGGAACTTTGCACGTACTGCACTTGCTTGTGCTGCTCTTTGGCAACGCTGTATATAACTTCTGATCAGTGCTTGCTTTCCACTGTAGAACACAAAAGTAACACCGCATGGTTTCGAGCCACCACCATAGGTCAACAGTGTTATGCTGCATGATATTGTCGTAAGGGCAAAGCTGACCACACCTATTCTTATAACTAATTGCCATTCTTTTTATAGAGGGAGGTCACTTTTTCCAGACATTGTGGGCTATATTTCTATGTCAATAGTGATTGTCATGGAAACTAGGTGACCGAAGCCCAATACAACAGATTCTCCATTATAAAAAAGTTCCCAATGGCCAGTTCAACATATTGACACAGTTAAGAAACAACATACGGGTAAAACCAGTTAACCACCCAGTAGAAATACACCATGTTTTACCATAAACCGAGAAAAGTAGCATATTAAAGAACCTCATCTAAAAAAAATCATTGCTTTACTGATAATGATGAATATGTGAAATGCATATATAAGTAAATGTTTTGCATATATGGTGTACTGTAATTACCAACAGAGTTCTTCTTTGTGATTCACAATACAGGATGGCATGATATAACCAGGACCCTGGGCAGAGGCCTCTTAAGCAGCCTGGCAACTCCTTTGGTTTCAGGGTGAAACTATACACCAATCAAATTTAAATATACCTCAACAGCTCTGCATGTAGTGTCTGTCGTAACAACCACTTTTTTAAGACTTGTTTTCTGATGTTGCTAGGTTGCATAATTCTTTCCAAGTTATCATGTGCCTCTCGGTGTTTATTTAGTAGCTATTTTATCTCATTATAGAAAAAATATTGCCGTTTGTCTTTGGATAATTAGATCTTGCTGTTAGAACAAATTTTGATATTCTATTTAAAAATGTTTGTATTTTTGCATTTCATTTACAATAATAATAATGGATACTTGGAATAGATACCCATGGTGAAATTCTTTTTTCACCTCCCCCATCTCGCTCTCTGTAGGTGAGAGCAAGCTGGCCGCAAAGGGCAGCCACTTCACAGGGAGCTGGGGGTTAAGGGCCTTGCTCACGGACCCACAGATCTGCCGAGGATGGTCTCAAACTGACGACCTTCTGATCACAGGCACAGAGCCTTGGCCCATTGAGCCACACAATGCATTTTAGAAATAATATGGTACTGTGTTAAATAAAGTGGTTTGGCCTTTAAGACTAATTTGTGGTTGTTGTTTTTCAGGGTATTCAGAGTTATTCAGAGTTTCCTTGGCAAATCTGTTCTGGAGTAGCTTTCATTTAATTTTTTGTTTGTGTCTTTCAGACAGAACCACCAATGGTCATTTTGGGACAGCGAGCCAGTGGAGAAGACCAGCTGCATATAGTGAATGTGTCTGTAAACTTGTGTAAATACCAGTGTACAGAAATTTTTTATATTTTTTGTCTATTTAGAATGATTGTATAAAATAAAGTTTATATATTTGGAAAATCCTTCAGTGTGACTCTTGCATTGGAAAACAATCTCACTTTGATTTATATTTTGAATCTTATTCCAGAACTTATTGCAGTTTGTCGGGGGGAGAAAGGGAAACTAAGCGTGTTGCAGTTACAAGTCCTGAGTCAGGAATAATAGCCAGATTCAGTTTATTGGGGCAAAACAAAACTGCTCTCAAACTCAGTTGATACGACTCCCTTATCACACCCCACCTCTGCTGAACAAAAGCCAAGGAAAAAAAACTCCTGCCCCCACCTACGGAAGTCAGACTCAGGAGGTAACAAAGGGTTATTTGAAGACCATTTGATGACTGGGTATCTCTTTTCAGTGGTTTCTCAGGATAAGGACTTGCAGCTGATGCTCAGTAGCAGGTATTTCCCACCCAGTTGTACCATGTGAGTACCTTGTGTAATGCACTAGTTTGCAAAGTAAACTACTGGTATAAGTAACAATCCACCAGAGACACTAGATTTATGGAAATCAGGAAATGGAACTATAGGGAACAGAATTGGAATTGAATTTGAATTTCAAGGAGATTTAAATTGCAACTCCAGTTTCATTTTCTGACTTGTATTGGAATTGATGAATGCATTCCAGAATGGCTCCAACCTTGGATTTCAGGATGGAAAAAGCAGGTATTAGCCATCGATAGTAAATAGCCAACCCTAGAAAAAACCTAATTTACATTTGTGGACAGATAGGAATAGCTGCTGCTTTCCCAGAAGAATTCAAAATACATTTGCTCAGCTGCTCATTTGGCTCAGTTCACCACAAAGCCTGACTTGATGAACTGCTTGATTACTCTCTAGTACAGGAATGCTCTACTGAAATTGCCACAAATATCCATTGTTGTAAAATGAGTCCATGCCAACCATATGTGCCTCAGCATTCTACATTTTAATTCTTTCCAAACTTTGTTGTGTCTGGGTAGATTTTTGCTCTGTTCAGGGTTGGTACATTGTTGTTTTGAAAAATTCAAATAATATTTTTCATCAACATATATTATGTAAAGCTGCTGTTTCACATCATCAATGACAAAAACAAAATGGTACCAGCACACATTTCAGTCTACTGGCCCAAATGATTCATCCTAATTCATTTGGAAAGAGATATGGCTTTACTCCCTTCAACCACACCCAGCTACCGTTCATTCTGAAACCATCACTTATGACCTGATCAGCCATGGTATGGAGAAAGCAACAATGGGGATCTTTATTTAAGTGGATTGAAAAAACTTCAACTTGACGCATTTCTGATTTGAATGCACCGTTACTATTTTGTTGAATTTAGCATATTGAATAAAGAGAATACCTTCAGCCTCGCATGTGTGCAAGGTTGGCCACCCCATCAGGCAGTATTAATAACAGCCCCGTAGGCAGCCTCCAAATGTTTGCTGTACGCAGCTAACAGTTGGTTTGTACTTGCTTTAGGAATCCTACTCCCACTGCATGTGTGAGGTCTGTGCATAACATTTCAATAGTATTCTAGTCTGGGGACTGTGAAGGTCATTTGAAAACCTTAATCTTTTTTCTTAAAGTAGTTCATCATTGATTTTGAGATATGTTTTAGAGAATTGCCTTGTTGGAATATCCAGGTTTTTGCTGTAGTATATTAGATGCCAGATCCGTTGATACTCCATTGTTCCCTCTACCCACAGAATAATTCCTGAGACACTGGTTGCAACTCAACCCGAAAGCATAATAGAGCTACCCCATTTCTCCTAAAATGCTTCTTTTGAAAAAAAAATCCTTTAGTGATTGGAGCCAGAGGGTTACATTTTAATTGCATCAGACCACAGTACCTGATGCCAAAATTCATCTGGCTTATATAAATGTTGTGTTGCATACTTCAGATGTAGCTATTTGTGATGAGATCATAGCTTAGATTTCCGTCTGATGACTCTTACATGCAGACTACGTTTGTGCAAGCACACTGGACTGATGCACTCCTACTGTGTCCTCCGCATCTAACCCATATATGACGTCGTGACATAGCAAGGAGCAGCACCCGGGGAATAATTCTTGGGGCCAGTACCTTGCTGGTCAGGGATTTGAACCATCAATCTTTCATTTACATTAAGATTTTCTTAGTCTTCCAAAGCTTGCATTGACTTCAGCAGTTCATCTTAGCTGACATTTCTTTATGACATTTCAAAGAGTAAAAATTACAAGCAGGTAGCATTTAGATATTATTTTATATTCTTCCCCTGACTTGTGAAATTCAACCATCTTTATATACTAATCTTCAGAAACTCCTGTCACTGAGCACAAGAACAACATCCTGAGTGGTTTAAAGATTCAGAGAATTTATGAAACTCTGGAACTGTGATCAGTTGGAACGGTGATCACCTGACTTAGATTACAGCCTACTGGGTAATATTACTAGCTAGGGCTATGTGATGCCAAAATATCTGATCACAACAATTTTTTTTCATTTCAGCGGATATCATGGGCATAGATTATGGGGGGCGGGGTTTGTAACTACCTCAATAATCAAAACTGGCTAATACAACCCCCCAATAATCATGTATCCCCCTAAATGAGCAGAGACTTCAACCTCCCAGTGTTCAAATCAAAGTTATGCCCTTGGTCATATTTACATATTAATAATTTTAACAATACAAGTCAAGTCATTTATTTATTTTTGCTTAAAATTCTATTTGAATTGTCCTTAAACAGATTCACACATGAACTATTGTGATTAATTCAGTGGACTGCAACATGGGGGCTGTAAAGGGGGGGGGCAACATGGGGCCCAAAATCTCAAGCAGCACCCCTGGACTGCAGGCTGAAATCTAATTTTAATAAATGAATCATACAAAAATAAACTTTTTTTGTCACAGGGCGTAACACTGGAAAATGCTGATAGTACTTCTCACACTTCTAACTGCTGATGTTTGTGACTGTACGTACTTGCCTTCTATATACTGGATGGTGTCACTGACAGTAGCTTTGACAGAGTGCTTATCTCTTCCATGATATTTGGACATGTGGTGTGCTTCCATGTTAACCTACCCTGCGGTAGGTTTCCTGGGTGTGGGTTGTTCGTTATTAAAAGACTACTATTGGTCAGAATTACGTTAGTTTCTTTAATGTAGGGGGCATGGGGATGGGCAAGCACATATATACAAGAATAACAAGGTTTAGAAGAGGGAAAGGTGTGGGTCACTTACTCCAGCTACAAAGAACGCAAGAGACATAATGGGATGACCTGCTGGCCAAACAGGGAAGTGCAACAGGAAAAATAGACATTAGGAGAAGAGCAGAACACTAGAGAAGATCAGGAACATGTGCTGGTCATCAGGGGAGAGAAGAGAACTTAGGGAGACAATGGGCAGGGCAGGGAAACAAGCCTCAGACAATCGGGTATAGAAGAAGGATGAATGGATGGAATATAAGTCTAATATATAACATATTCAAATTTTTTATTAAAAATAATAACATTTTAATACATCTTTTGAAACATAAAAGCAGCACCCAATGAAAAAATCTCCTGGAAGGATAAGAAGTGACTGAATCAGTGAACGATTTAGAATGATTTTTTTAGTTGAACAAGCTGAAAAGAATTTATTCGGTGAAAATAATCAGAATCTTTATATTTAAAATATATATTTTACTCAGTGGGGGTGCATTGGCATAGGGACTCCCCTTCCCTGAGACTGTAAAAAAATGAATGAATGTTTTCAGGAGAAAGCAGTTTCAATTCCATTTTCAAACATTTGTTAATGCGAGATGATGACTCCCTGAAGAATCTTTAAATGTGCATGCAGCTGAAATTATTCACCTGGTGCTTGAAGCATTCCCTGCTGCGGGTCAAATTTCATTAACGTGGAGTGAGCTGCTTGGATGAAGCGCCGGCCATTGTGTGCAAATGGAAAAGTGCTCAAGAAGTACTGAGAACTGCTGCACCTCTCAGGCCAGTACAACAGCAGAATCACAGCAGAATCGAGTCACCACATAACTTAAACGGACAGTAAGTTTCTGCCATTGCATCTTTAAAATCTTTGTAGGCTGACACTGACCCTTTCCTAAACCTGATGGATCGCGGTGTAAACCTTAGAGCAGGTCTGCAAGCACTTTGGCTAGATATCAGCAAAACTTCAGCACAAACTTGAGACTCATACGGTGAAAGGCATGTCTATTACGGGTGGGTTCAGAGCTGAGAAAGAAAGAAGACGCCACACCATGCGTGTCTCCTGAAAGGTCTGCGTATGGATCTAGATGACTGAGGCAGGCCGGCAGGTTTTCCATAAAGCATGGTCAGCTAGCCAATGGCAAGGCTACCCATTCTCTTCTTTCACAGCTGGGCATGTACACAAGAGGATACATGATCAGCCAGTAGGCACAACCCCAAAAGACATCATAGCCGAAACATCCATTACCACACCAGACATCACGAGTGTGAAACATTTAGTGACAATCTTGCTCCACAACTCCTAATACAGATGGCTGAACAAATAAGCCGGTTTCTACTTCTTTCTGGAACACCGTGTCAGCCTCAACACCACTGAGTAGCCACCTCAGAGAAACATCTAATACCAGATACTGAAGACTGTGTACTGAAACAGGAAAAAGCCTTAACGGGTGCCCCAATCATTTGCATGTGACACACCAACTTCCTACATTTTTACCGTCATTGAGGATACAGCAATACAGACTTCCTTTGATACAAGCTACAAAATTCCCATTATCACTAAGAATCTACACGTCTGTGTCAACTCAGAAAAAATGGAAACAGCTTTGCATATGCCGACTCTCCGAAAAAAAGGACACAGCTTCACAATGAAATGTGTATCTTGTGAGTGTTTGGATACGGTGGAGGCCATATCCATCACCATGCATGTAGGGGAAGAAGTGTTTACTCACACAAGTTAGGAACACTACACTAGTCAGTCATTCCTTGGTTGGGACTTTTTGCTGAAACATCATTTTGTTATTAATCTGAGAGAGAGAGACATCATGCTGGCCCACTTTAAAGACACAATTCCCCTCAAATGTAGTGGAGTGTAATTATCTTTGCCTCTCTCATCTGGCTAGAGTTTGGCCTATTGGTAATTTCTAGAAACATCATATGTAATTCTCTGGGTATTCTGGATTAAATCATGATCCAAGAGTTACATTTGGCATGCATCATGCCACAGATCAAGGAAATGTTAATTTCATTTGTGTTTGCCATTTTTCTAAGTCTAAGTACAGGTACACTATATGGCGAAAAGTACTGTATGTAGAGACCAGCTTGTCCAGCATCTAATTCCAAATCTAAGGATATTAATATGAAGTTGTTTGGTCAACTGTTGCAATAATAGCCTCAACTCTTCTGAAAGGGCTTTGCCATAAATGTTGGAAAACGGCTGGTGGGATCTACAGCCATTTATGTTGGGTATTGATACTGGGTGATCAGGTCCCTTTCTGTGACCTTGTGAGGTCTAGCACTGTGCAAATGAACTGTGCAAACTGACTTGTTGGAAAGATGGTGCTCTGTGATGGTGCTCTAAGGGAGGTGGGGGTCCAGGTGCTGAAGGATCCATGACTTATTCAAAGCACACATACTCAAAATACGATCTAAAAATCAGGGTCTGAGAAAGCTGAAAGTCTAAAACCAAAACCGGACTAAAAAAGCCAAAATTGTAATCCAATAATCAGAGTCATTAAAATTAGGTAAAGGGTCGGTATAAAAGGGTAGATCAGATCAGACACAATTATTGCTACGAAAACACTTAGTAGATAACAAACGTGCTATACCTTGCACTGAAGAAATCTGACTAGCGAGTTTATATAAACCAGTGTTTCTCATCCTAGTCCCTGGGACCCCCAAACAGTCCATTTTTTCCTCCTACTGGGAGGGAGCAAAAACGTGGAGTGTCTGGCGATACATGTCAGGCAGTTAGTTATACGTGCTCAGTACTCCGCTGGAGCTGACTGGAGAACATTAATTGGGAACTGAGCTCCCAGATCCAGTTCAGTGATTCCTCAAAGGTGCCAAGCGGTGAGTCACTAATGTCATTTGTATAACCATCCATTCCAGACTGAAAAAATAACCTACAGAATCATACTAAATAACACAAAGAACTAAAATAATACTAACATATAGGTGTAGTAAAAGCAGTACTGGTATGATAAATATATAGCCTATATAAAGTAGAAATTAAGGTAGATAAAAGTGTAGGACACACCTCTTAATCATTGAATTTAGGTTTTTCATTCAGACCCATTGCCACATGTGTGTAAAATCAAGCACCAAGCCATGCAGGCAGGGTTACAAACATTTATGAAAGAATGGGTCATACTGAAGAGCTCAGTGA
>JABFEB020000092.1:18518118-18533399 GCA_019775895.2 Stomatorhinus ivindoensis
ATTTTTATGTATGCCTGTACGGTGACCTTGAGTGACAGAAAGGCGCCTTTTAAATAAAATGTATTATTATTATTATTGGACCCTCCCCTATTGGTTTACACTGTAATATATGTGAAGCTTCCACAAAAGTGTTGTTTGGAAGGTTATTTACAGGTCAGTTTTGGTTCCTTTGGTGATTTACTTTTTAAACGTCTTCAGTTAAAGTAGAACCTGTTCCTGCCATTACCCATGCTCCTGTAGGCACTGCCAACCGCATCATCCAGACCTCTCAGGCCACACCACTACAGACTGTTACGATTGTGCAGCAGGCCCCTCTGGGCCAGCACCAGCTCCCCATAAAGACCATCGTGCAAAATGGCACCCATGTAGTGCCCGTCACCGCTGCCATTCCAGGACCGGTCAACACCGGTGAGTAGGATGACCATTTCACACTGAGGTGCCTCTTTGCTGTTGACATGGATTTTATTTTAAAGAGACTGTATCCACCACAGAAGTAGTGATTTGTCAGCGTTTGTTTTATAATTCCTGGAATTACACACACACACACACACACACACACACACATATATATACATATATATAATTATTATTTTTTTTTTTTTGAGGTTATCACTAGAAGACCGCAGTTCAGTTAGTGAAATGTACCGCCCAGTCAGAGCTAACCCCTCGACTTTTTGTTTCTACAGCTGTTGCAAGCCCTTTGCACATGCTGGCCACCCACGCCTCTGCCTCGGCTTCTCTCCCCACTAAGAGGCAAAATGGCAACCAGGCTGAGCAACCAGAACTCAAGAGGATCAAGACTGACGAGGGGGAGAGCATAGTGATCGCTGTGAACGTGGACAGGCCTGCAGCGGTGGTTGCCGAACAGAGCAGTCAGAACTAAAGGCTACGTCTTCACCATACTGCCGTCATTTTTTTCCTCCGCCTTTTATTTTTCCCTCCCATCCGTATGTACTCCAAGGTGCCAAAAGGAGAAAATAGGTTAAAGCATCTCTGAACTTTGGAATGTGTTACCACCCAATGAGTTTAAAAGAAAAGTGACTCTTGAGGGGGAAAAAAACGGAAAGGGACAACCGCTGGATAGACTGAAATAAGTAGGTGAAATTAAGACAAGAGTGACACAGGAAGCCTTTAAAGAAAAGTCCATTTAGAAGGTAAGATGAACTTGGACATCCAGACTAAGGCCCACCAGGCTGTGCTGCACCTCTGTCACAACTACCTCAGTGCAGACTGGGATTTGGGAGTGGGTCAATGGCAGGTCAGCACCGAGACTGGAGAAGCAGAATGAAACCCACACGTGTAATGACAACATGGCTTTGCGTAAATCCGGTTTTAAAACGACAGCATATTTCACCAAGGGAACTGACATGTGGAGCCATTTCCTGTATCTTGGCAGCTAGCCTTCATGTTGACCTACCTAATGCAGTTGTAGATATGCAGTATTTTGTTGTTCATGTGGAACTTAGGACTTCTGGGTGTATCTTCATTTCTCTAGGCACAAAACAAATCCAGCAAAAACGGCAACAAAAAAAGCAAACAAGTATAAATAGTGGGGTGTCTTACATTTCAACCAAAATCCCTCCACGTGTACATTGGAATCACAAACTGTTTTTTTGTTATGTGGACTTTTCATGTTCAGTGAAAAATGAATGTAAGTTTGTTTTTCCTTATTTTATTTTTTTTATCTATCAATGGAGTGGTTTGGTTTTTGTCCATTCTGTCAAATCAAAATGAAGGTTCTTTATTACATCTACAGATATTTTTAACAGATAACAAATAAGATATAAAAATATCTCCATATGTAGTTAATCAGATGTTTCAAGCTTGCATGTAACTAATTAGAGAAAATGTACCCGAGCCGATAACAGAAAATGAAACTGAAGAAAAAATACCTACTATGAATCTGACCAGTGCTGCACTTAATGTTTTCTTATCGTTTCCTTTTCTTACTCCTTGTTTACCCCAGTATCTTTGCCAGTGTTTACTCTGTTGAAGTTCGCAGTCTCTTGCTTGATTATTTTGTTTTTTGGCGACCGAAAAGTCTCTTCAGATTGTATTTGTTCAGAGGAAAAAAAGTGATGTTCTGCTTAAGTGGGTAAATGCTTTTTTTTTTTTTTTTGGTTTTATTTTTTTTTTATAAATTAATTTAAAAACCTTACATGAGGTCTAGCTTATTCTCCATGTCGCACTAACTCCTATGCATGAGGAAAGACCAAATGAACATCTATGAGTACTGAGCATAGCAGACTGGTTAGGAAATGAAAGAATAAATGGACCAAACACTAAAGGAGGACTTCATAGGACTTTGGAGAGCAGATGTAGTTTAATGGAATTTTAACTCTGGCACAGTTTAACATAATACCATTAATTCACATTTTTCAAATATCGGCAGGTGGTGACTTGACTGTTTTGAATTCAGGTTTCAGGAGGATTACTGCTGTTCTAACATAGTTGGCAAGTAGATACCAGCCTGTATTGATTGATTCAAATGAAATGTTAAATTCTTGCTAAGACACTAAATTATCTAGAATGTCAGTTTTTTGGTTACAGTTGTGGAGATGGATGTTTTACTATGGCCGTGTGCTCAGATGTTCCCAGTTCTGAATCTTACTCTAAGCTTCAGTGACCCTTTGAATAGAATGGAAGTAACATGGTTGGAAATGTAGATTGTTTTGCCATTCATGGTGTGACAAGGGTTATGATTTCTGAAGTTACATGAATTTAAAACTTCCTGGATACTTATCCAATGTACAAATTTAAATGAGTGGAAAAACTTGCTCTATCATGACGACCATGTTAGAAGATGATAGGGCTCCTACTGCTTCTGTGTTCTCTGTTGTTTCCCCCACAGCAGCCAATACGGGTAGCCTCATTTTGAAAACCAGAGAAATCGAGGAAGGCTGCAGTCCGTCATGGGATGTAGGTCACCACATTCCTATGAAAATCAACCACAAGGACGCTTCTTGCAATTCAGATGTATTAAATTTTCAGGAAACACTGTAAAACTGGTAGCTGTTTTGCTTTGAACCGTGAGGTCCAATCGCTATAGGAATTTCACCCATCAGTCTGATAACTGGTTTGTCTGTTTTAATGAAATCAAATGGAATCAAATACCTTTGCTTGAACATGGAAACAAAAGGCCAAAGATGCATACAGGTATGAATGTTTCCAAACCTTCTGTATGACCATAGGTTCAGCCATTAACATTACATCTCCTTGATAGGTTGCTGGTAAACATTTACATATAATGTACATAACACTATTTATTCCCAACTCTCACCCATAATTTGGTATTCTTCACATCTGAAAGACTGACACTGTCTAGGGCTACATACTATGACCCAGTGCTTTTTTTTTATGAGAAACTTCCAACCAAGCGTTCTGCTTTTCCAAAACACGGGTTGCAGTAATGACATGCAGCTGTCTAACGAGGAAATGCTTAAGCAGCAGCCAGTGGAGTTTGCAGCCAATTTAAACTATTGTGGATAGATGATTGCCATTATAATTACAACACTGAAAACCCCTTGGTGGAAAAGGCCCAGTATTCAATTGTAGATGGGTTCTTTCAGAATTTTTCCCCACAGCAAGAAACATTCAACTCATACAACAGTGCATTCACATTTGAGAGTATTTGAGTGATTCAGACCGTTTCTGGCTGCAAAGTTATTGCTGTTACTAAACATAAGAATTCAGTGAATGACAAAGAAAAATAGGCTTTATGGTCAAGGAGACAGCAGCTGAACCCAATGTAGGCTTAGATGCTTGGAAATGAGTGATTGTGATTGAAAGTTTGGAGACTGAGCCATTCATAGGTAATTGTCAAGTTTAACAACTGAAATAAAGCATGAAACTTTGCTGGGCACGACTCCACCTGACGATATCCTCTCCATTAGTTATGCAGAGGTTCTATCCCATTATATTTAGTCCAGGCTGGAGTCTGAGCATACATTTACATTCTGAACTGTCAGTCTGAAATGACAATGATCAGCCTGTAGGCCAGGACAACAGTGATAGAAAACATGCAACAGACACAATGAATCCCACGGTGGAAGGACTGGCCGCTCAAAAATGACCCAAATTGCGAACACCTGAGATTCTGTAAAATCAACGGAAAAATGTATATGATGCTTGATTCAGACTCTTCCACCACTGCTCAGTATCACTTATCAGGATAAGACTTTCATCTCCAAAAAGGAAATAAAATTCCATATCTTGAGAATTGGCATGTAAAAGGTAAGCAAGTACCAGGCCAAAGGTTCTCTTTTTATGTCACATTAAAGACTGACTTTGCCTGGGTCATGTGACAGGAACTTCCTGGTTTAGTTTGATGAAGACCAATAAAGGCCAAGTTGAGAGTCAGGAGATAAAAAAAAAAAAAGTTAAATTCTTCAAAACCAACCAGTGTCTAATTTGTTGCTTTTAAATAATGTAATAAATCAAAAGGAAACCACTGGGATTAGCCTGTTTTATAAAAAAAAAAAACTCACCCAAAAGAATCACAAATAATCTGGACACAACATGCAACACAAATGAAAGTCCTCTTTCACAGATATAATTACACAACCTCCACAAAGTATGATCTCATCATGGTAAGCTATGAAGTTGATGTTTTCTGCCAGATTTGCATGGGGAAAATGAATAATTCCAAAATGGTGATCGTTTGTCTCCTCGTTCCCAACCCATCGGGCTCCATCATTAAATAGCAGTGAAACTTAAGGGTAATTTATGATATTGGCACCATGCTCCTAATAGTCATAGCGATGGGAAGACTGTTACATATTAATGGTTGGAGCTGGCTGTAACACTGATGGAGAAAAGGAATAGGAAAGAGCATTGCACATACGAGCAAAGAACATGGACAGGAGGGCAAGGAAACTGCTTTTGTATATGTATAATCTCTACAAGTACATAGATTCATAATCATATGGAATATTGGCTTTATACATTGAGTAAAATCAGATCTAGTGCTAATAGGTATTTAAATGTATTTTATACAAGTGAAACTTACTTTGTAAATCAGCAGAGGCACTCCCTATACCTGGTTAGGTGGTGTTACTCAAAACAGGAGAATCAGCTTTCTTCTTTAAAATAAAAAAAATATCATAATGAAGACCACAGTATTACATTCTTTAGTGTGATCACCACAAGGGGCTCCTCAAGATACATGACTAGTGTAGAACAAACTGAAATGTTACGTGTTAAACAAAAAAAAAACTGTCCTTTCAGGAAAAAAAAAGTTACATCGCTCTTTTCTTAAACGACGCTCGACTCAGTCTCTTCCGCCACTGCTCAGGCTCTCCTGTCAAGATAAGACTATTTTGTAAATCCCAACACAGGAAATAAAATTCCATAGGTCAGATGTTCAAGTTTATGAGGCTCTCCTCTACTTGTCCTGTGTGACCACTGTGCTCTGACAGTATCTCTCCCAGCTCAGACACTCAATGTGTGATGTGCCATTTGTGTCTGTCTTCAGCAGGAGGGAATGAAAAGACCAAAGGGGGAAAAAATGATAAGAAACCTTTGCACGGTTCCTAGTGGGTCAGATTTTCTCATCTGTCATTTCCAGAAACTGTGCATAAACATCCCTGGAACATTCCCCTTTTTGGTTAAACAGGAACTTGTAATAGCTGCCATCAGCACATATGGCTAGAGGAAGGAAATGAAACAAAAATGGAATTACTACAATCATAAGCAACTTCACATAGCAGATAATTACTTAATGCGGCTAACATTTTCAAGAGTATAATTTAGCAATACAGCGCAATATTTTGAAGACTTAAATGTGTAGAACTATTCCACTAGATGGCGGCATGGCTAAATTTAATGAGCACTCGCATAACTCTTCGTGAAACCGCAAGCGAGATTCAGTTCTCGCTCTATGTACTTACTGTCATTCATAAAATTATTTAGAGTGAACTTAAGATTATTTAGAGTGTCTTAATGATATCGACAAAGACGACTGAACTGATCTCAGGAAGTTGCCTAATATACCTGTACTCTGCTAGAATTCTGCAAGGCACAAGGACTGTCGTACAGGAAGGCAGTGGCACATGGGCAATCTCCCCGTCGGCTGTTTGCCTACCCAAGTCCATCCCCCAAAGCAACCCATTCCCACCCAGTTCCCCTGCATTAGCTCATTGCTAGGTTGCAACCTAACACTCCATGGTAAAATAACCACAGGAAAAAAAGCAGACATTCCCAGTGTGCGATTTGATTTCCTCGCTTGCAGCAGGGGAGTAGGTACACTGCATTTATGCTCACTGGAGCTGAGAAGCTGCCATACCTATGACTGCGTTGGGCTCCGTTCCGAAGGCACAGACACAGGGGGAGCCAGAGGGGACCTGGAACTTGGAGAAGCTCCATTTGGAACTGAAGTATTTGGGAAGAAAGCTTGCTGAAGCCAAGCTGAAAACAGAATGAGAAAAATAATTCAGGCACATATACTTGCTTGCTGGGCAAAATGTGCCACACAGTTGTCTGAACAGCATTAAAATGAAGAGGAGGTGGCATCAAATTGCGGTAACAACTGAAACAGATACCAGACCTAGACTGTTTGTTCCTTTTAGGATCCTCTGCTGCGAATATGTGTACAGTGCCGTGGTCACTGGACACGCAGATGAGAGACGCATCCTGGTTGAAATTGATACTGTAGGGAGACACAGACTGCAAGGTAACAGGATTCTGATATGATGCAATTACCTACCACATAATAACTGGCAAGGCCACATGAAATACTCACCAATAAATGTTAGCTGCTTGTGAGCCCCGCCTTAGTTCCTGAATCAAGTGGCCTGCAGAGGTGTCAAATATCCTTATCAGAGTCCCCTGTGACAAACAAGGTCATTTTTTCCATTTTCATTTCATTTCATCAACAATGTAAAAATTCAAGTCAATTAATAGTTCGGGTGAAACATGCATTACCCTCAAATTATTTTGGTGTACAGCAGAACCCTTTAACCCTTTAGTGTGAATTTTGCCAAACAACACTCATTCATGTTGACTACATTACTTCTTTCAGGTGCATCATTACTCAAGCATGAGTGAGCACTGATTATCAACCAGGGGAAAACAGGATTAATAGAGCTAGAATATTTCACACACACATGCACAAAAGACATCCAATATTAGACAAAGCAATGGCTTTGTCAGAACATACACCGGCATGCCAGTATTTAATTGGCTAATTAATTTTGAAATTTTGCAGCCTACTGTTTATTTCCTGATCTCGCAGTATATCAGTTTTCTAATGATGTGAATCAGCCTTGGGCATAATCATGATTGGCTGAGTGATGCATATACTTACCAGTTATGGGCAAGGGAAATGTAAGACAGAGGTGATCTCAAAAAGATCTCAAAGGAATTTTGTGCATAAATGATACTGACGCTTAATTCCCCTATATCCTGAGCACAGTAAAAAAGTCGGTTGTAGTTGAAAGAATTACAATTGTTGAAAGAACCGTTTCATGCCCCCCCAATGATTAGTAGGTTAACTTGGCCAGTTATTATAAATACATCCAATATAAAATGTATAGAACATGGAGATTATGCCACAAAGAGAATCTAAGTTAGAGCAGCAGGAGTAACCATAGTCTGCTGTGTCATTCACAAGCCTGCTTAGTAATAAAATGCTATGTTTTAGGATACTCTGCAACCCTATGGATTCTAAAATGCGTTTTTTTACAGCTGTCACGCTTGGTGTGTACGGGCCTTCATAATCGACCCAAGGTCGATTGCTACACTCCTGCACGCCGTCTCGGGAAGCTGGTTTTATATTACACAGACGAGTACTTCATAACTGACAGGTTGTTCTACACAGACTTGCCAACTTGTGACAAGAAGTGCTACAGAGCTGCACAGGTAAATCTCACTGGCTCTCAGCCTACTTTTTCAGAAGCGGTGGCTATCCGTGTGCCCTGCAGATTGAGCGCAATGCAGCACAGGGCTCCCTCGTGGGCCGGGATGTCCACAGGGGGCTTCTCTGTGTTGGCCAAATCCACAATCTGCACGTGGCCAGAGTGGGTGCCCGGGAAGGCCAGCAGGGAATTGTTACTGTTGGGGCACAGAACACAAAGGCCTGCAGGGGGCAGTGGGAAGAGAGCATCGCAATCAGCTGTTACACTGATAGAACACAAGCTGGTGAAATCATGGCATCACAGCAGAAGGGCAGCTGCTCCGCCATACCTACACAGACAGGAGACGGAGAGTCTCCATTCACTGAATTAGACATCAGAAATGATCTGTTAAGTCAAACTGTAAGCTGGTTTTGTCACGAGTACAAGAACACTTAGACTAAGGGACTATTTTTAGATTGAAATCTGCATAAGCAGCAAAGCAAAGCCATTGATTCTAATATCAAACACTGGTCTAGTTCTCTGGCTGTACAATGAACTGAAACAGCTACTGCACCTATTTGGATGGATTACCAGCACAGAATCTTTGTTATTAACAGTAACTGCTCTACATCACATCAGTCGAGGTGCCATAACAGTCAACATCAAGCACAGCATGCAGGAAACTCAGACTTTTCCTAATATTTCCGAATCTAACATGACACAGAGACAACGTGCATGTACAGTTTTTATTGGGCGTAGCCTGTAGAGAAACGGCGATGGAAAGTAATGTACCTTTGGGGTTGTAGCAGGTTTCAAACACATGTAGTTGGTGGGGGTTGTGAGTGAAGGTGAACACCTTGATCATAGAGTCTAGAACCACCACAATCCTGAAACCAAGCGATATTAATAATTTCAAACACAATACTCAGGTCATTAAGAAGACACAATGAATTGAATGACGTATATCCCAGCAAAACATCCACTTTCCATAGATGATCTGAGAACTTTACTGTCCATCTCCCAGGGCAGAACTGGTACAAATCACAGCACGTAGCAATGGCCATTTAACCCCCCCCCCCCCCAGGAAATTGGTTAATAAAGCCAAAAGCTGGGCTGTAACCATCTCTCACTCAAAGAGCAGAGAGCCCCAAAGCAGACATCAAGATGCTGCGTGTCACTACCTGTCTCTCCGGAGTTTCACCGCTTTCACTTCTGTGGAGAACTCAATTTCTATGACTGTCTTCTTCTTCAGGTCATCCCAAATCATAACTAGGACAGACACAGCAGAAGTGCATTTGCCTGGGATCCATGTAGTCATACACATTATAAGTCTTCATTTTTACTCATGAATGCACACTTAGTTGAATGGTTAGTAGCATTCTTATAGTTACACTGACAATCCAGTCTCACTGGGCTGAACAATGCATATATACCTTTGTTAGGTGGGTACTTGGGTTTCTTTCCTCCTCCCACAAGGGCTAAGTAGTTGCATCGGAAGAGCATTTCCACATGACCAACCCCACCCTCAAGGAATTCTGAAAAATGCAAACACAGCCCATTGGTATTTCAACCGTCATTGGGGCAAGGAAACAGATTAAAGCAGATGTAACAAGTAGCAAATAAAAAGCCACGAACTACCAGCACTTTAATTTACATTAGTTACTCAATTGCAATGGTACACGTCACCTATATTTGACCATATATTTATGACATGAGTAGTAATAACACCCACACGTTTTAGAGAGAGAGAGAGAGAGAGAGAGAGAGAGAGTACTTTATTGATCTCTTAGAAGGGAATTCTTTTGTTACAGCAACGTTAACATGTAATACCCCAACATACCCTGTTTTGTAGTATCGAGTGTTCTCTCTAATGGTTAAGCTAATGTTTGTGCTATGATGCTTACGGGAAATGCATCTGTTTTGTAGCGTAGTCATTTTTTTCAAGCCGCGACAGCAATGGTCAAAACCATGAAGTAGCCAACTAGCTAGCCAAGGAAAAGGTGATGTAAATTTTGGTGGTGCGTGACAAATGGGATAACATATTGGTAATGGCCAATATTTGTTAAAAATCAAGATATTGCCATCAGTCCAATGTTTCAGTCTTGGCTAATATTTAAATTCTATCAATATTCAAAGATAGCAGCAACAGTAATAAAGTAGAGATTGACATTCTCACTCTGATTTTATTGAATGTAACAATTTTGAAAACAGGTTAAAACAATTTTTATGTACTATGTGCAACATGGGTGAATGTGTCTTCTGTGAATCTTTACTGGTATCTAGGGCTGCTGCTAATAGATGTAGTCGATGATATCGATGCTGAAAATGCGTTGACCTCAATATTTTAATGCAACGCATTTTTTGTTTGATTTTAATTAAATTACCATTATGATTTCTAAAACGCTTCAATTCATTATGACAAATGTTTTCCTTTAATATCACCACATAATTATGAGAATAATTTCAAATTATCACAATACAAAAAGGTGGTTTTATACTGAAAAGTCTGATGTTATACTACACGGGCACCAGTGCTATATGCATGAGTGCCTGAAGAGAAAACACACAGGCATTATTCTGGACTGCCAGAATAAACACAACCACCCTCTCTATTCGTGATTATTAAAATTACTATTAGTATGGAAAGCTTTGTGCAAATTGGGCTTGTCGGGACCAGTGTTATTACTGTAAACTTAAATGAAAACTGACACCAAATAAAAGAAAAAATAAAGAAAATAAAGAAATATATTACATGAAAATGAATAAATGAAATAAAAATGAAATGTTGGATTTTAATCAGCGAAAAGCAGCGCCAACATCTTTTTGCATTGTTTATGCACTATATCTCCTCTTTTAAAAGAAGTTGTGGTTGTTGAGCTGTCCTCTTCCTGACTTCAGTGCTCATCGCTTATATGATTTACCAGAACAGTAGCATATGGCATGCTCCACTAACCAAATTTAATAAACAAGGATTTGCTGAATTTACACAGATTACTAACTTTTGGACATCATAATATACATCTCATCTCATTAATACTTTAAGCATACTACTAATTTGCTTATTAAATTGACCCCAGAAATAATGTCCACTTTTTAAAGCCCTGCAATAACATAGTTTGTTGTTGTCAAAATAAAATTTAAAACATAAACCTTCTATTTGATTTTCTGGAGGAAAATTGTTTAGATTAATCAATAGAAAGATCAGTCAATAGATTACTCCATAGAAAAACAGTCCTTAGTGCCAGCCCTACTGATATCCTTTTTGCAATAAAAGTGATGTCTTATTCTGCTAATTTGCATATCTTCATCACCAAGTCTAGGTTTTGTATGTCATATACCAACCAAATAAAAATATAATTTTCAACAATATCTGATAAAATGACATGACATGCCTGGATCGAAAGAAAACCAAAATTCTGTTACTTGATATTACCATCTGTTACTGACAGGTACTATATATTCAATACTGTCTTTAATCTGCATTTCTCTACGCATGCAATACCTTTCAAGCAATACCCACTTCCGACAAAAACCCTCACAGCAGCAGAATTTTCAAAAGTACCTGTGATCCATGAAATTAATTTACTTAATCAATGTCATTCCAGAGATTTTTATGAACCTGAAGTGGTGCCCCAGGTGTTTCTGAAGGCAATGCCATCTTCAGTACATCTTTTTCAGTACAGAAAACTTCTTTGCATATTTTTTGCTTCCATGTTTATTGTAACATGCTGAAATTTTCAGAAAATTGTCCTTACCTTGCTTTTCTTTCTCTTTCAGGGGATCAGTGTTATATACTCGGAATCCATTTTCCATTCCACACGCAAAGCAACCTGGATATAAGAAAATGAGTCATGAATAGTTTTTCAAGTTGTGCAGTGACAGCTTAACAGATACTTAACAAGTAATATGTCAAAACAATGATGCAATAAATAAAAGAGCTAAACCAAAGCATAATTTACTCCCAGACCTGTTAAGTCAGTGTTTAGCGTTATTAATACAACTGCTCAGGACTGGACTGGCCATCTGGTATACAAGGCATTTTCTCTGTGGGCAGGCAAAATTCATTGCGGGGGTTCCCTCCACTGGGCAAAATTTGTCATGGAGGACCCCAAAGTCCAGGACCAATTTTTAATTCCAGTCCATCCCTGCAACTCCTTATTGGATTTTTGGGACGAGAGCATTTATTAAACTGAATGAATGCAAGTACCTCCCCAAGATGCATTATGTTGAAACACAAATAGTTAAAATGACATCCATAAACAGTCATAAAGCACAAGATCAGCGATGAATCCATCCTGATATTTCCTCTGCTACAACATGCATATGACTTACAGATTAAATAATAATTAAAGCTTAGTACTCAGCCTAGATAATGTGAAAAATTACTAAACAAAATAAGAATTAAAGTCACTTTAGGAAGTCTGGGATCCCATTATTTCCATTCATTTAGAAACCTATACTACCCACAAATCCTCTGAAAACAGCTGAAGCAGCCACTTCTACCACATTTTATTCTGAATTATTCTATCAGGGGTATCAAGAGAAAGGCATTCAACAGCTGAACAGGAATATTACACTATGCCAAATTTCTTCTTCCCGGCACAGTTCACAACCATCTAATGAACACTAGTGTGCGGCACCATGCTACACAATCACATCAACAATAAAAGTTAATTCAGGCTGACAAGGGGAGAATCAACTGTTTCTTATACCTGCGGCGCAATGAATCAGAGGGCAGGAAGGCTTGTGCCAGTCACATGTCTGCCTGTACTCTTTCACAGAAAGAAGGCATCAATGTACAAAACAGACTAAAACAGCATTTCATACACGGAATGTCAACCTCTCCTGCCATGCATCAGATTCAATTTTCTAATGCCTTAGAAAAAAAGCACGTGATGGAGAAAATGATACACTGTAGGAAAACTAGATGATTGCTGTTTCTGAAAACAGACCAGACGAGACACGTGTCACTCAAGTTAAATTTTATCCCAAAACTACAGAACAGGCAGACTGCCCTCTGACTGATTACTTGTGACTGACACTTGATATAATGTAATAAAACATTGTTAATATTCTCTAAATGATCCCAAAGTCCTGTTTTTAAAAATCTAGATGTGTCACAGAGACTATTACCGCTTAACAAAAACAGACAACAGTCCAGCCTGAACAGTCCCAAGTAAAAGGACTGTTATGAATTCCAACACCCTTGCTCTATGTCAACAATGTCTAGTTCTTCACTAGGGCTGCATGATATCACATTGTGATTATTTGATATAATAAATATTTGCACTTAATACTGAACATTACATCTATAAAACAAAAAAGAAAAAATTACCCGGAACAACCTATAGACAAACAGAACTTATTACCTACAAATAGTGTGTCCAACAAGTTGGTAGTGCTGGCATAAGATACGTCAACAGACACAGATCCCTGCCAACAAATGTGATGCTGGGTGTAAAAATGTATCCAGGCATTAACTTTTTGGTACTGTTTTATAAGCAGATTAATACTACACCTAGAATGTTAATGAGAGGTGTATTGTGACACCAAAAAATTAGTAATCTGTATAAATTCAGTGTATACTTATGTTTACGAAATATGTTGGATTTCGAACTACAATATAAACTCCCCTTTTACATTTGTTTATCCACAATATTTCCTCTTTTAAAATATGTTATGGCTGCCAAGCCTTTTTTCACTCCAACTCCAGCATTTATCGCTTCCATGTTATACCAAAACAGTAGCATGTGGCATGCTCTGCTAACCAAATGTAATAAAACATAAGGAAATGCTAAATTCATACACATTACAGTCAGTACTGCCACAGTGCGCGATTTCACACCACAAATCTCTTCTAACATGATTGATATATACAATGTAGAATCGCATTTGTATTTGCGCAATTTTCACTTGATAAGAAAAGCACTAATTAGAGTTATAAACACAGAAATAGGCGTTAAAATAATTAAGCACACTACTGCTACTTCTAGTAATGCATCAGAGACTAATTAGAGTTACCAAGTAGACCGTATGTGTGCGTGTATGATGTGTGAGTGTGCCCTGTGATGGGGTGGCACGCCCCCCTGGATTGTTGCCTGCCTTGCACCCATAGCCTCCAGGATAGGCTCTGGATCCCCTACGACCCTGAATAGGGTAAGCAATTTTAAAAAATTGATGGATGGATGAATATTTCTTATTTAAAATGAACATAATTACATTATGGGCAACTGACATCACTGCTTTTATTACACAATTCATTTAGTTTGGCGTAAGTTACGAAGCTTTGGAGTCACATTTCCCCAACCCTGTTTATCCTATCAAATATGTGTCTATTAGTACACAATTATCATGAATGCGAGGTTTTTCAGGAACACAGTTTCATTATAGCAGGATTGATTGTACTAACTTTTGGGCATCAAAGTGCCTCAAAAATATTTCAGGTGTATTATTAGTCTACTTTTCAAATTGTGGATTCAAGTAAATGTCAGTATAGTACAGAAAATTTGCTGTTCATCATCCAAAGTCCTGGTGATTATTGTATATGCACACATATATATAATAATATTGTGCATATAATGATATATTACAATGATGTCCCTTTTACATGCTATTTTGGGCAATGTGTGGCTCAGTGGGCTAAGCCTGTGTGCCTGTAATCAGAAGGTCACTGGTTCAAATCCAGCCTCATGTCTGCGGGTCCTTGAGCAAGGCCTTTAACCCCCCGCTCCCCAGCAAGCTGAGGGAGGCGTAAAGACAATTTCCCCACGGGGATCAATAAAGTATCAATTATTATTATTATCCCAAGGTGAATGCTTTGTTTCGCAGAAAGGGAAGGTAGGTCAGACCAGAAAGACAACAAAACAGACAAAAATTTGGCCAAAACGGCATACAAGTGAACTATATCTAAGACATCTGGAGTCTGGGCAGAGTCAGTATTCATTGTCTTCAGGGACTGTGTGCATGAACATCAAAACTTAACAAAAAGATAGACGTCTGTGTAGCCTAAGATAAGCTAAAACTTTATTTTAGAAATGTTTGTTCTCCTGCATAATTTCAATAACAGATGTTTCCCAGCACAGCAGAAAATAGAAAGTTTATATCACAAGTAAAGTCAGGTAGAAACATAAAAGGTACATTATTTAGTGAAACACAAAACGGTGATGAGTCACAGTTGAGTTAATGTCCTCCAAGCACGACAGGGTTCGCAACGTGAAGACTGGAAGCACTATACAAATGGCAGGAGACACAAAGGAGCATCTGAAGCACTAAACACTGTGCATCTTAGGATGAACCAGGGGCTGAAAGCACCCTTCAGTTGTACCAGCTCTCTGCAGAAAGAATAGTGTACAGTTTGGACACCAGTCTTCCCTCCACCACTGACTCCAGACTAGACGAATGACAGGGCAAGTTTCCCTCAAAAGTTTTTTAAGCCTATCAGCATCCATC
>JABFEB020000092.1:18533423-18548148 GCA_019775895.2 Stomatorhinus ivindoensis
ACCTTCTGGCATGGCAATAAGATAGATAAAACACGTGTAGCTACTCCACAAGGAAGAACTATTCCAGGCTTTCTTGTAGATATTCACTATGCTGTCATGCCAGTCCAGCCTGTCACTGATGCCAATTGAGCCAATACTGATGAACTTGCAGCACTATAGAATTTCTCCCCCCTGTTAAATTGTAACAGCAGTCCGTGGCTCCTTCCTGCACCTGAAGTCCCACATCAGCTCCTTTGTCTTTGACGCTGAGCTGCAGGTGGTTCTTCTTAAACCACTTGGGGGAGGAACCTCTCCACCAGACTTCTCTACTGCCCTTCTTCCTATCTGCTACATGCCGCAATCATACATAACAGTCTATTGTCAAAAGAGCTATATGGATTATCATCACAAAAAAAAAAACACATAGTATGCCTGTTTAGTCACATAGACCACCAAAATGTTTAACAGTGCACTAATACTGTCCTTCAAAGTAGTGATAAGCAGCACTGAACGAGTTCCAGTTCTATCTAGGGGCTTGTAAAATGGGTTTCACAATATTTCACTCACAGTTCAGTTCTACAAAAGGACCGCATTGATGTAAAAGCTGTCATTCAGCAAGAGGCATGGTGGCTCGGCGTGTAGCAGATGTCTCACACCTCCAGTCTTTGATCTGTGTCTGTGTGGAGTCTGCGTGCTTCC
Organism: Stomatorhinus ivindoensis; assembly: GCA_019775895.2. Lineage (NCBI taxonomy): Eukaryota > Metazoa > Chordata > Actinopteri > Osteoglossiformes > Mormyridae > Stomatorhinus > Stomatorhinus ivindoensis. The sequence continues at coordinate 18,534,102 of JABFEB020000092.1, forward strand.
TCCCCGTGTGGTACGGGTTCTCTAGGGACTCCCAAATGAAGACAAACCAGAACTGCAAACCCTCTATCGCAAATAAATAATCACAGAAGGAAATGAGGATTGAGGATTTTTTTTTGCACGAAGGAAGTGGATATCACCTTTAGTATTCCCAGTATATAAAACCAGCATTTTGTTAATTTATGAAACATCTCTACAGAACCCTAAGGTTGAAATCCCCTGCTCTAGTTACTCCAGTTTAAATACGTGCAGCACGGCAAACTGGCATCTATAAATTGCCTTGTCTTTATTACTGCATGTGTGTGTGTGTGTGTGTGTGTGTGTGTGTGTTTGCGTGCCCAGGGAAGGACTCGCATCCCATCCAGGGTGCATACCAGCAATTCCCTGTACTCCCTGGAACAGGCAGATAATACACCAGATGTCAAACATTTGCAAAGACAAATGTAAATCTGGCTGATCAGTTACAATGCTGTTAAAAAACGGTTTCCTCCACTTCATTTTCAATAAGTACTTTTTCTTTTGAGATCAAAGTGATTCAGAGCCAGTTCTAGGAAGCAAAGGTTGTATCCTGGGCAAGATGCCAGTCCATTACAGGACACTCACATATAGTGTAATATAAACGGATGCACTATATTACATATAATTATGTATGATAACATAAATAGTACAGGTTGTGGTAAGAAAACGCAAGAAATACTCGAAGGTACCGGCGTGTCCTTATTCCACATTCCCATGGCTGCGTCACGGAACCCGTTATATATGTACACTTTCCCGGCAACTTAATTCTTCTTTTAACAATTTACATCTAAAATGCTGGGTTCTTGTTTCAAATTTTAAAAGACTGCCTATTGTAACTTTACTCTCCTGTTTTCATAAATTTGCTCCACGTTTGTTACTCATTTTTAATGAAATCTCAGTCGTTTAAAAGTGAAATCTTGCCCGTACATTGATAAAGTGCCCATTGAAAGTACTCCATAAGGTTATGTGCCTATAATGCCAAATGGGATCTGAAGCAATCAATTTCAGGCACATTTCCACTGTATAGCTGCCGAGGGAGAGGCATGCGTGCAGCCTCCAGAAACGTGAACATGCACGGTGACTATATCACCGCAAGGCCGCCCGCCATCCACACCAACGTGATTTATTTTAAAAACATTAACTATGAATTAAACGCTTCAGGTAGTCAGCTACACCGATGCGTAGGCCTGTGTCACGGGGAGGGGTGCAGCTCTGTACGGCTAGCTTGGTACAGCCGTTTCGTGCAGCATGGACTAGACACCGAAATCTAAATAACTAATTATTGTTCACCCAAAAGACGAATTTAACTCCTCTTGTGAGCAAAGTTTGCGTCCCTTTAAACAGTCACCGACACCCGACCTTGTTAGCGGCAGTAGCCCTTACCATAACGTTAGCAGGGTAGCTAGAAAAACAGCGAACACGGCTGTCAAATTAAACGTCGTAATATAAAACTGTCCGTTTCTCCCGCTCCTAGTCAATATCAGACGCCCATCAGCCAGACAGATGACTTACGACTACGGACCACCTACAAACGACGAGCACAGTTACGCGAAGTACAGAGTTGACTGTCTTATACAGATAGCTGCCAGGGTAATAAAATGGTTTCCATCACCATGGGAAATAAGTTCTGTGGCGCTGAAACGCCGATGACAATGGGAGCTCGACCGGGCCATCGCAAACAGATGCATGATTGGTGCTAGAAACAGAGTCGAGCAGGTATATCGAGGCGTACACACGGCTGTGTGGGACCTGACTACCCCTGGTACGGGCCCAAGACTTAGTTTGGCCAAACACAGTTGCTGGAAAGTCGCGATCGAGAAAATAAAAAGACCTCACCGTGGTCCTGGTTAAATCCGGCGTAAAGGAGGCCGTTTCCATGGGGGTTGGAAGGTAAAAGGTTCATCGCGGTGGTCCAGTAATCGCTTAGGAATAACGAAAGGTCTGAATATCCAACTTCAGCTGTAGGAAACCATTCCTAATTCCTGCCGCCGCCGCCGCCGCTCCTGCCCCTCCGCTAGTCTGTCAACACACGGCCAAGCTCCCGAGCGGAGTTTCGCTCCCTCGCCAGGACGCATAGATGCGCAACGAGCCACTGAGCTCCGATACCGTTCGGCATGAGCAGGAAGCGGCGCAGTCGTGCCCTCGTCCCATTTCTAATTCGCCGCAGGTAGAACACTCAGTGCTGACGTCAGGGTTCTTTTAAGTGCAAGGTGTTTCTTATGTACCTTTGCTATTACCATGGGGAATTTGACTTAAACTTGCGTTTTCAAAATGGCGTCTCGATCTGGTAGAAGTCCCGAACGATGATGTACATTATATGTAAGGTTCTGGTAACAAATTAAACAATAGAAGAATTTTCTCTGGATTCCAGTCCAGTTCTTAAGTACACTGAAACGTCACATAGAATACGTGTACATACTGTACATTACATACAGTCTCAGGAATATCGATTTGAGACGTCTATTAGAATTACTAGAAGTAGCAGTAGTGTGCTTAATTATTTTAACGCCTATTTCTGTGTTTATAAAATTTGCTCGATAGCAGATTGTCGAGGATTTTCTTCGATGGAACATTCCTTCTTAATGAAAATCAGTAAAATTAATGGAATAACTTTTCACCAAATATAATTAAAAGACCACTCACAAGATGTGGTTCACGTTACAAATATTGAACAGGTCTATTTGTTTAAATGCCTGAGAGTAAATCTGCCTATAATTCCTTAATTTTGGACTGTCCAGGATTAGTCTATATTTTTGAGGCAACTGAGGGTCTTCACTCCAAATCACTCAGACAGGATTTTTGAAATACCATGGTCAAAAGTGTTTGCCCTTCCTAAGTGTCCCCAAAAACGGATCAGGGTTACTGGAGTTGCAGAAAAAAATACCGAGGACTTGATCTCAGTGGTAGGAAGGGACTTGCTGTGGCGCAAACTGAGTATTGGGAAGTTCGGGTAATTTCCCATTGGGCTGGTCTTTTTAGGGCCTGTGCATCTTCTGTGCATCTTCCTCATGGCCAGTGAGCATGTTCATGAAACATAGGCCTACAAAACTGGGGCCACATCACAGCATATATATATATGTGTGTGTGTGTGTGTGTGTGTAAGCTGTATGAGATGGTGGAGTGGAGGAGTGGACATCATTACATCTTAGAAGGAAAATGCAAATTACCTCAGTACATAGTATTTTGTTGCCAGTCCACCCCTGGTTTCATTTCTTTATTAACCTGCCACTCACTGAAAGCGCTTTGCATTAAGGAATTTTCAGGTCTTTTTCAAACATTCTGTACAGAAGAAAACAAGGCATTGTGTTCCCTACAGTCCAGACAGTCCAGAGGTTAAAGGTAAAAAATAGTTTCTGATTCATCCTGTGTACTTCACCAGAAACAAATGTCCCTCAGATTTCCACTATGCATGTGTGTTCTTGTGATTGATTCCCGCAGTTCTGTATTAACGTGATTTGGTGATTCAAGATTAATTTCCAGACATGACAGTATACAGTAGCTTATCATGCTTCTCCTATCTTATCACTTAATCATAAATGATGCTTTTGAAAGAGTACTAAGGGTGAAACTTTTGGGAGTGGTGAGTTTTGGAAAATATTTGGGCCATTTGCAGATGGTGATTCATCATTGTGAATGTCGGAATCCAAGAACTGAAACCAGCATTTGCTGGAAAAAGAAAAAAAACACTGAAAACACTTCCTTTCTTTATAGAAACCTCATAATTAAAACCTATTCTACATCCAAATCTATTGCACTGGGACTCAAATGTCAAAAACTGTTCACAATTTATTCTAAGGCTATTATTGACAGATGGATGTTGGTCAAACAACTTAGCATCTTACTCAAGGCTTGCTTGTGCTATAGGTATCCAAATTCATGGCTTTATTAACTTTAATAACCAAATTTAAGGGGAGTATGTTATGACTGATGACAAACACAGAATGAAGTAAGTATAAACTGTTTGAAATTTGAGTTTTTGCATTTTGCATTTTCTGCATTGATTCACTGCAGCCAACTTATATTTTCTTTCTCAGTTTTTTTCTACTTCCTTAGGTTAGCCTAGCAAACAATATAGAAGACATATGCCTGCTATGACAATGCTGTGAAAGAAATTAACTCATGATAGACAATAATGGACTGAAATTCTTTAAAACTGAATTGTGGTTTCATATAGATGTGTTGAGAGTTTGTCATCAGGTTTGTACAGTATATTGTTCATTGTTGCTTCAAGGTATCTATGAGTCAACTGTTTTTTTTGGCCTCCCAAATTATTATTTTTTTAATTAAAAAGCTACAGTAAGCCCTTTTGGAGATTCCTAGTCGAAACTGTTATGCTTGCTGCATTGAGGATTTGTAAATCATTACCTGCAGCCTTCTACCACTGAACCTATAGATAGTGTCTGCTTATGTATGCAATAACTTGTAAAAAACAAGAAAAACCAGCATAAATGTAACAAAGAAAACTGAAAATGATTAAAGCTGTGTATGCAAACAGGAGAGATGATGCTGAGTGATGTTACTAAGATCCAGGTTTCTGCTGGGTAAGGTATCATTCACGGTGGTTTTCATTTAATGGTATTATCAGCTATGTAGACAAGCTAATAATATAAAAGCACACAGGTAAAGAACTATTGTTAATTCAGGATATGGGCACTGTAATCCATTTCGTTATTGTAGGCTTAAAATTCTCCCCACTTCATGCATCCAATCTGTGTGATGCCTTGCTTCTGATCCAAAGGATGGTATTTTGACAGAGCATAAATATATTCGCTGTCTGAATGAACGCAACACGATAAAACAGTTCACGTCAATTGCCAACTTTAACATATTGCTTGAAATATAGTGTTCCCTGAACACCAGTTGAAATCCAGACAGATGACACAGACTCAAGTAGTGGCTATATGAATTTTTGTCAGTTGTCAGTTTTGAGTTTACAGGAGGTAGAAAGTACACAGCAATCATGGGAATACAGTGGTACCTTAGATCTCGAATTTAATCCGTTCAGAACTCGGGTTCGAATCATAAAAAGTTCGAGTTCTGATCGAATTTTTCCCATAAGAAATATTGGAAAACCAATTAATTGGTTCCCGGCCACAAGAATTTACACCTAAATATGTGTGTGTGTTTTTTTTTTAGTATTTAAACACAAAATGAACTGCATAAAACAAGAAGAGCATATAGTGTACTAAACACATCTAAGTACATTTATCAAAGCAGTAATTTATAAAGTAAGAAAATTAATGTATCCAAACAATATGTAAAGTTAAAAAAAATAATGTGTTCTACCCCAATCATCCGCTCCTTCTGTGTGCCATGCCCCCTCGTTAACCTCGTGTGGAATCCTGTTTGATCAGCTGTTTCTGGTTGTTGTCATTAGTCCTATGTATTTAGTCTGTGTTTCAGTATGTTTCCCCAGTCTGATCATTCTATTGTCCATCTGCGTTTTGCCTGCCTTACCTGTAATTAAACCCCGTATTCCCCAAAACCCTGACGTCTGCGCCTTTGTCTCCGTTTCGTCCCTGCTCAACACGACAATATTATTATAATTAAATGTATTAATGGTTTATTATTAATGATACTAAAATAATTAATAAGAAATCTTTATTTATATATTTTATTATATAATAATTACTGTTACTGTGTATCATTGTCTAAATATATGTATTCAGTTAGTGTAAATACACATGATGCTATCACAGCGCATGTGAGGCTGAGACTGAAGCATTACCTTTCGTTTCCACTGAGAGGTGTTCCGTGTAACTCATTTCCCCACGCGTACAAGCTATCTGAGGTCGGCGTTCACAGTTTGACTTCTAAGATTCAGATTGAGTTCTAGGTCTTTTTTTTCCGAACTGGTTGGTTCGACATAAGAAATTCAAGTTCTAATGAGTTCGATTACTAAGGTACCACTGTACATGGGATATATCTTGATAAATAATAAAGAGTGAATATGATATTTGAGTTACATTGTATTATACAAATGGGGGTAATTTCCTCACCCCCTCTGTGCTGTAACAGTCATTGGTAACCATATGAAATTCTTTTTAAACATAATTACTCATTATGTATATTTAAGGATAATTTTGTCCAGTTAAATACAGTATAACATTATGTGCCTCATGCTTCATTTTCTCAATAAAATATACTTTCAATATTATTTAATAGGATAATACTCAAAACTATGACATTCACCCACACTTGACCAGAGAAACTCCAAGAGTGCAAAAGAGACTTTTCCCATTAGCAGAGTTTATTGGAAATCATAGGCTTTAAATTACAAAACGTCATTCTTGCAGAGTCCCCATCTTTTTCCACCTCCATCATCTTTGGTATTTTCCTCTTTGAATTATTGTTATTATTGTCACTGTACACTTTTGTTGAAGAAAACTCATACAAACCAAACAATAAAAACACAATAGTATCAAACAATATTATACATATGAAATACATATTTAAATAGCTGCAATGTCCTTCCGTGGTCATCATTTGTTTTAATCTCACTTTTTCTCATGGACTCTTGAAACATTTCCAAGCCTGACATTATAGTGTTTATCTACGACATATCCTGATATTCTGTTCAATAGCAAAACATTAAAATGATTTGTTGCGTATAACGATATTCACTCTCTTGTCCAGCTTGCAGCGTTCAGAATCCAGGCCACAAATTTAGAATATGTCTAAATATTGATGTATTCTTATTCAGCGGAAAACTGCAAACAGTGGCTCAGACCAGGTTTTGAAGCAAAACTGCAATGTGATTTCAGCTCGCCAGTAATTACGTTACTTACTCCCAAAGCAGAATTCTCTCGCTCCTTTATCACTTATGTGAACCGAGTAGCAGCTTCTGAAAAAGCGATAACCCAGGCTGCAGGCTGCTCTCGTCGTCTCCTTCGCTGCTGCTAGTAGATGCACAGAGCAAGGCTCCAATGAGGCCGACCCAGGAAAGCAGACAGTTTAGGTGAAGGCAGCACCACTCATCCCTAAGAGATCTTACAGCTGTTCCTCACACAGCTTTGAGAGGGGCTCTGCGGCGGACGGATGGGCTTGGATTTCTTCAGGCTGTTCCTTTTGTTGGTGCTGTTGGCTGTGACTGAATACGAGCGGCCGTGCATCATTCTGGCATTCAGCCCGTTGGCCATAGAGAAGGATTTCAGGTGGCTTTTTAAGGCAATGGGAAGCGGCAGCTTGTCCACCAGATGTACAGGTGTGCAGGAGACGATGGAGCGGCAACAGAGGTCCTGCAGGCTCAACACTAGGAGTGGCAGAAGAGAAAATGCCTTTTTTTAATGTGCTTTAAAGCAGACCGAACCCTAGTCTGCGGCCCCTTTATAGCAGACTGAACCCTTGTACATGGCCCCTTTACAGGGGACTGAAGCCCTCTATGTGGCCCCTTTACAGGGGACTGAAGCCCTCTATGTGGTGCCTTTACAGGGGACTGAAGCCCTCTATGTGGAGCCTCGTACTGTATGTGGCTGTCTGTGGCACAAATAACTTTACAAAACTCATTGCAAAACAACTTCATTGTGATGTTTCCCGTTTCTGCAGTTTAAAAGACACATGAAAAAATTCTGAATTTTGGAAAAAAAATTATTTTACAAATAAAAGTTTTACCAGTAAGGGGCGCTATTTGTAATATATATATATATATATATATATATATATTATATATACACACACACACACACACACACACACATGATTCTTCATTTTCATGCCTACTAAAGGCTGTAATGCACACTTCTTGGGAGAATGCTGTTTAACTTCTTGTGTACTTGTTATTGATTTCATTTATTCAGGAAGCCTGCATCAAGGCTGATATCTTTTTACTGGGGTAAAACATGATGGCTAGAGAAATGTTTCCTTCTTAAGGAAAAGGTTTCGGTGAAGTAAATCAGAAGTACAAATATGCAGGTTTCCTGACAATATAATCAGAAATCAAGCACAGAAACACTACTATATCTCAGGGTTGGAGCCATTCCTGAATGCAATCATCAATTGCAGTTCCAAATCAGGAAATGGAACTGGAGTTGGGGTTTTAAAAAAAAACTATGGAGAACAGAATTGGAATTGAATTCGAATTTCAGGGAGATTTAAATTCCAATTCCAGTTCAATTTTCTGATTTGGACTGGAATTGACGAATGCATTCCAGAATGGCCCCAACCCTGTTATATCTACTGCTAGGATGAAACAGCATATGACTGATCTCATTCAGACCAAGGGAGGCATCAGTGACTGTGACAGAGTACCTCTGTTGGGCCTCCAGAGGCGCTCCATGCCATGCCGCATGAGCACAATGCGGGCTAGCTCCGTAAAAGACTCTGTGATGTTGAAGTTGCAGAGAGGGCTGACTTCAAAGAAAGTGATTCCCAGGCGCTCTGCATACACCTGGGCTTGTTCCGTGGTCACTTGGCGCTTGTAGGCCAGGTGCAGGCGGTTCCCCACCAGGATTTTCGGCACACCAGGAGCATGCTGGGAAAGTTCACATACAGAGGAGATAAGATGACCAAACAGAGTAACAAAAAAGGATAACAGCTTTCCTGAACAAAATCTAGGTACATTATTTTATGTTTGAATTAGCGATCACTTGTAACCCAGGTCTAAAAATACCCTTACGTCTCTTAGATGCCACACTATAATTTGTATTTATAATGAGGCGGCATGGTGACATGTCCTTGTTGTGAGTTTGAATCGCAGTTCTGTGTTGCCTGGCATAAGCTCCAGGTGACCCTGAATAAGTGGTTGGAGGAATGGAAATGTAGTAGTTATTATTATTTGGTCATGAAGCAGATATTTTATTCAAAGAAACTAGAAAAGCACAGAATTTTATTACTGCACTGACCTAGATATGTGACTTGTTTTTAAGGTATATTAGCATATTTGACATATTTTAATATTTGACCTTGTTGCCATATGTCTCGTTATTTTCTTTCTTTACAAGGGCACATATAGTACTGTGCAAAAGTCTTATGGAGTCAAAGAAAAATGTTTCAATGGCCTTCATGTTGGTGTAATACTATGATACTATGGTGGGTGATTCAGCAGCCTAAGCCTCTGTGCTTGTGAATGGAAGATCGCTAATTAATACTTCAGAGTTATTTAACAAATGAAGTTCATTAATTAATTGACCTAGTGGAGAAATGTAACAAATATATGGAATTGCTGAGGTGTCCCTGAGGAGATATTCCAAGATATCAGGAACATTTTGGAGGGCCAAAGAAATCCTTGTTAGTTTTTATCGTGCTGCTTTTGATTTGCATTTGTTCTAATGTTACATTATATTTCTTTTCTACACAAATATATACTCACCACACAGACAAATAGCCTTAATCATTTCTTTGACTTTTCCACAGTATTATACATGCAGTGACACAGATTAATTTTGTCGGTTGTCTTTGATGTTTGCATGTCACCATTTCCGTGTTTGCATGTCCTCAGATCTTCTCCTGGCATATTAAAATTTCCATTTATATGTATTTTGTACATACTTTCACTCACAGCAACTAGAGGTCACCCTTCCTTTTCTTGAGTAATAGATGTCTAATGTTTTCTGCCCAAAAAAATCTTACTGCACATATTTTGCAGACTTATGAATCCTAACCTGAATTAGAATATTCTGTTACTATACAGTACATTATATTACATTTTAAATGTTTTCTCATAGCAAAATGCAAGTATTACAGACAAATATCTAGGACTGGAATATTTTTTGCACAATGTGTTATTATTGTATTATACATATTATATTATTATTTGTAAATCCCACGTTTTTATTTCATTCATTCATTCATTCATTCATTTACAATTCTCTCTATTTATAGCTGGGTATGTAACCAGAACAAGTTAAGTTAAGGGCATCTTTCTCACAGGTACCACAGCATTAAAAATACTACAAACAGCTGGTTTGGCTATTGTGGGACTAAAAAAGTCAGCTTGATCCTCTATATAAGGAACTGAAATACATAGGAAAGAATTCACTGTCCTAATAATACGCTCTGGTCTTTAGTTATATTACCATATGAGCTGTGGCCCAACCACAAATGTTTTCTATTGTTTTTATAAGGAGGGTAATTATTTTTTTGAATAACCAATGAATTTTCTAAACACAGTGTCTTTATTATTGTCACAGCCCCTTTCTGGGCCACCTTATATGTGTCACTCTCTCTTTGCCAGTGTGACAGTTAGCTTTTTTTGTCAATCAAACCACATTATTTTCAACAGACTCACTATTTAGGCTGTCTGTGGGTAAGTTATCCTTATTTAGCGCTTACATTATGTACTAATGTAAAACCATTAAGTCAATAGAATTTTATAAACTGACCCTGTGCTTGTTAAACCTGGAGGCAAGTGCCTAAAATTACTGCAAACATACTCTTAAACTTTATGCTTAATTAGCTCATGGAAATAGCACAGAAACAAGATAATGTGCAACAGTGAGGTAATGAGACGAACACACAGATTCCATATATGTATAACACCCTCCACAATTATTGTCACCCCTTGTAAAGATTTGTAAAAATGCAAAAAAATCCGACCTTTCATTAAAAAAATTAAAAACAATTTTAGATTAAATTGAAACAAATAATAATAAAACAAATCCTTCGTCAATAAATAATTATTTTCAACAAAATCACATGTTCCACAATTATTGGCACCCCAGCATTTAATATAGTGGTACCTCAGTTCTCGAACGCATTAGTACTCGAACTTCTTAAAAGTCAAACCAACCAGTTTGAAAAAAAATTACCTAGAACTGGATCTCAATCTCAGAAGTCAAACCATGAACACAGACCTAAAATAATTTGTATGTGCAGGGAAATAAGTCACGCAGCACATCTCTCAGCTGAAATATAGGATAACGCTTCAGTCTCAGCCTCGCATGCGCTGTGATAGCATCGTGCATGTTTACATTAGCTGAATACATGTATTTAGACAGTAAAAATACATTTAGACAATGAGACAGTAACAGTAATTATTATTATATAATAAAATACATTTAAAATAAAGATTTCTTATGAATTATTTTAATATTAATAATAAACCATTAAGAGATTTAATTATAATAATGTTGTCGTGCCGATCGCGAACGGAAAGGAGTTTGCAATACTGGGTATCGGGGAATATGGGGTTTAATTACAGGTAAGGCAGGCAAAACACAGATGGACAATACAATGATTGGACTGGGGAAATAAACTGAAACGCGGATGAAATACAGAGGGCTAATAAAAACAACCAGAAACAGCTGATCACATGGGGATTCCACACAGGGTTAATGAGGGGGCGTGGCACACGGAAGGAGCAGACGAACGGGGAAGGACACATTGTTAGGATACATTTATTTTCTTACTTTACAAATTACTGTTTTGATAAATGTGCTTAGATGTGTTTAGTACAGTATATGCCCTTCTTGTTTTTTCCGGTTCATTTTTTTTCTTTAAATGCAAAAAAACATATTTAGGTGTAATTTTTTGGGGCTCGGAACAAATTAATTGGTTTTCCATTATTTATTATGGGGAAAATTCGATCAGAACTCTTTAGGATTCGATCTGGAGTTCTGAATGGATTAAGTTCAAGTTCTGAGGTACCACTGTGTATAACCTCCCTTTGCCAGTATAACAGCACTGAGTCTTCTCCTATAAAATTTTATAGGGTTAGAGAATACAGAGCAGGGCATCTGAGACCATTCCTCTTTACGGAACCTCCCCAGATCATCCAGGGTCCTAGGCCCTTTGTTGTGCACTCTTCTCTTCAGCTCAGTACACAGGTTTTCAATGGGGTTCAAGTCAGGGGACTGAGATAGCCATTGCAGAAGCTTGATTCTGTGATCAGCTAACCATTTTTGTGTTGATTTGGATATGTGCTTTGGATCATTGTCCTGCTGGAAGATTAAATGATGGCCCAGATTTTGTTTCCTGGCAGAGGCAGCCAAATTTTGATTAAAAATGTCCTGGTATTTCATGGAGTCTATAGTGCCATATACCCTAGAAGGTTTCCCGAGACTTTGGAGGAAAATAGCCCCAGAACATCACAGAACCTCTTCTAATTGTAGCCATCCTTCTTTTTACACCAAACCCACCTCGAATGTTGAGTGCCAAACACACACACACACACACACACACACATATATATATATATATATATATATAGAGAGAGAGAGAGAGAGACAGACAGACAGAGAGAGAGAGACAGAGAGAGACAGGAAGGGAGCAGGATTCTTACCTCATTAATTTCTTTGATCCATCTGTCAATGCCATCAAAGGACCAACGATTTGTGATGTCATACACAAGGATTACACCCTGTCAAAAACCCATAGTGTTAAAGAGTAATGCAAATGCTTTGAAAAGCTGCACTGAACAGCTGTGCTACACTTCACTCTACATTTTACAATAGAGTGTTGAAAATTTCAAGTAAACTACAACAAATAATCACCCATTGGCCGCTATTTGTGCTAAACACAACAGCAGCAATGTAGTACACTTCCTTAGTGCAACCTTAGTGCAACCCTCACATCACGTCCATGCCAGTTTGCATCTCACTATGGCTGAAGACGCTGGGGACATCACGGCGGGAAGGTGACATTTCCCACAGTGCCCTCGCTCAAGGGTATCCGAGCATGACATTTACTGGGCTCCCTGCATACGGCGGGGTGCCTCTGACGTCCCCCCCGCCTCACTCTCAAGCTTGCTTGCATAACTGCACTGACCTGCTCAACCTTTACATGCATCCATCTGTCTGTCTGTTTGTCTATCTATCTATCGATACTCCACATTGAAGCATTACTAGCTGGTGGAATCTGACTGAAGACACGTCCCATTTTACTACTTCCTTTGCAAATCATTGCTGACTGGTGCTGATTTTATGGCCACTAATGAAACCGTAAGAAAAGCAAACTGGCAGGTTTATTACATGGATGGAGAGGACACTGTGTACTGCCAGCTCGCTTCCTTGCTTGTCGGGGGCGTCATTTCCATGGTAACCCTCAGCCTTTCCACTTATCGAGCCAATGAAGCCGTGCCGGACAGCGCTCCATAGGGAACTATCCTGAACACCTGTTCACAGGCTGATTGGCGACCTGGTTCTTGTCCCTCTCTTGTCCCTGGTTCAAACATGCCTTCTAATCATCACATATCACTCTCAAACTGCATGGCCTAGAATGTCCTACTGAGGGTCAGTCTGCGGCAAAGCGAGACTTAACCTTAAGTATACAGGCAAATCAGCTTGTGTACAGAGCCATTCCTCTGTATCATCCCTCCATGTCCTCATTTAGCGAACAATCTCAACAAAAACTAGTCAGTAGGGGGCGCTAGTACAAGAACAGAACAAATATGTGAAATGTCCGGGAGTCCAAATAAGACCTTGAGAACCTTTGGACTAGCTATATCTGTGTGAGGTCCTAAGAGCAGCAGTATTATTTTTGCTGTAGATCTATGCATTAATATATCAGAAATAGTAGATAGTTTAACGTATGTGTTAAAGTAACTTATAAACAAATAAACAAAGTTGTGTCCCTTCATAACCAGGCTCTTGCCCTGAAGTTCATGAGATATACCCTGTAATAACTGCGGCACCTTCTCCAACAACCCACTGTACAATGGTGATACCCTGTCTTGAGTTTTTTTGTTATAATTTAGTTTTCTAAATTTCTGTTTTTCTGTTATAATTTAACCCAGTTTCCAAAATAATTAGCATAGTGTAAAAATGTAAATAAAAAAAAGAATGTAATGATTTGCAAATCATATAAATCCATGATTAACTGAAAACAGAACACAGACAATATATCAAATGCTGACTCTAAGAAATTTTATTGTTTTATGACAAATATATATTCAACTTGAATTTCATGCCAGCAACAAAAAAGTTAGGACAGGGCAATAAAAGACTGGAAAAGTTGTGTGATGCTAAATCAAAACACCCGGATGAATATCTCACAAATAAATAGGTTCATTGGCAACAGCTCCACACCACTCCTTTGCTGCGCTCTCTACACTGGCTTCCTGTGGCTGCGCGCATCAGATTCAAAACATTGATGCTTG
>JABFEB020000092.1:18592571-18609205 GCA_019775895.2 Stomatorhinus ivindoensis
AGACTTAAGGAATGGATCTCATTCGTATCCTGGGAGCCGCCTGTAGTTTACTGGCCTGTAAACACACTAAAAGATGTCAGTCAGACTAATAACTGACCCGTTTTCAGGGAAGCTGACAGACACGGCCTCGTCCTCCTCCTCCTCCAGATCTACCAGCCCACTGTTGCCGAGCCCAAAGGAAGCAGGCTGCGTAGGGGGGGCCGCTGCCCCCTCCGCCCCCATCCTGCCTCAGGCTTTCAAGTGAGTTTCACAGACACAAGCACTCTGCTGTTCAGTCATTGAACTAAATTCTTTATTGACTGGACATAAAAATAAGTAATATGAAAACAATGGTAAATTTAATTTTGCGAGTGATCGGGGGGGGGGCTAGGGCCTGTTCCAGACAGCACAGGGCACAAGGCAGTAGTGCACCTTGACTGAGATGCTAGTCTAGTGCAGGACATGTCCAGAATCCCCTTGCACATGCTATGAGGAGCTGATTCCCCTAACTGCATGTCTTTGGACTGAGGCAGAAAGCTTGTGCAACAGGGGACACATGGAAACTCTACACGCAGGGTGGGGTGAGACCCCCGTGTGGGGTGACAGTGATTTCCACTGTGCCACCAATTTGTGTATAAAATAATCATAACAACTGTCTTCTGATAATAATAATAATAATGCCTGTTGTTATCATCATTTAAAAAAAAAACTTTCCATTGCACAAGCAAATCCTTATGGTTGCTGCCATTTGAAGTTGAATGTATTAGATTATAAGTCATCAGGTTGAGTTTGAAGAATGAAGAAAAAGAGGATCGGTGTTTCAAAGAGACTGAGCAAGGAGCACAAAATATTCTGTGATCAATATATCAGTGCATGATCTTGATTGGTATTCACAAGAATCAATGAAAAGATCAAGCTGAAATCCCCTTGTGAAATGATTCCGCAGCTCTCAGTAAGTGCATCTGACCTTTAATTCTGCCTTCTGTTCCCTCAGTGAGGCCGCAATTCAGTTGATATGTGTTGCCAAGGGAACAGGCCTGGGCCTGGTCATCAGGGGTGGAACTAACCGGGCAGAGGGCCCTATGGTGTATATTGAGGACATGGTGCCAGGGGGTGACTGCCACAAGGTGACTCTTAATACCTTCTCCTCCTGTTGGGACTTGCTGAGATTAGCTCTGGAGTGTGTTAATTTGTGGTCAGTCAGGAAGACAGCCAGACACTAAGCGTACCCTCCAGGGTCCTCCAGTAATATTGTTCGCTGCATTACGGCTTGAGGTTTTGTCATATTCACATTTTTAAAAATATGGATAAATAATGATACGATGTTTATAAAATATTTTTAAAACATCACAGCGTTCAGAATAAGCAATGATTTCTAAGAAATAAATAATTAAATATGTAGTTAAAAGCTTCTCTGTGAATTTCAGAGGTTTGCTGTGAGGATTCAAACATTGTTTTCTATTCATGAAAAAAATATATCTTGATGGGATGCAGTCAGTTATAAAAATAAAGTTGAACTCTTTTAGATTCTTATACCTGATTTGGTACTGCGGACTAAGACAAAGTTTTGGCAATTATTTAATTGATACTTTTGGATGCTGTCCAGCTGAACACAGGCCTGGTCTTCTGTCTACATGCAAGGTGTCATCTAAAGCAGCCCTTAGTGTTTCAGATTAATGCCGAAAGTACCCAGGGCTGGTGTGGAAAATCTCACCCTCTCTTCTGAATATCATTAAAGGAAAATGCTGAGCATAAATTTAAAGAATAAGTGTATTTAGAAATAGAATCCAGTTGAGTGGTGTACATTAGAGAAAATTATTGGAAAATATTGAGTCTTGTTGGTATTACGTTAACGATCGGATTTGCTGCAGTTTTTTTACAAAACCAAAACCCAGTGTGCTTACAATGTAACTTGAAGATCTTTCAGTCAAGTAATTGTGACATAATTTTATAAACAAATACATTTGTTTCATTATCTGCTTCCATGCTTTCACCAGAGACCATTTGGTATTCACATATGTGTCCTTTAGGATGGACGGCTTAAAGCAGGAGACCAACTTATATCTATAAATAAAGAATCATTCATCGGTGCGACTTATGAGGAGGCGAGAAGCTTACTAAGCCGTACAAAATTAAGGTATGTATATTATACTGACATTAGTAATGCTGACTCCAAACATAATTTCATTTTTGAAATGTAAATGACATTTCTTGTTTGAAATACAGCTGTGTAAAAAATGATGAGATCACTCTATAAAGGCACTCTACATTTAATGACCTACCTGTTTAATGACTGCCTGGACTGACGACCAGATCTTGGACCAGTCAGTATTGTTCGCTGTATGAGAACTTTGGGGTGGAAAGGGCAGTGAGGAGTCTCAGCGTCAAGCACCTCATCTTGCACCATCCTTTCTCAGTCTCAGTCTAGGTCTTGTCCCTGGAGTCAGTACACTAGCATTCACAATCACATATTTTGTCTATTAATTTGCACTTTATTGTGCACCCCACAGTACAAGATGTTGGCAAAAAAGATTATCTTTATACAGAATAAATAAAAATGATTACCTGTATTTGCAGTGTGCAAACCTAAGTAATATATATTAGAGCTGATTGCCTGAAATATTGGTAAGGGGCAGCTCCTCGCTGATCAACCAATTTGCTTAATGACGTAGTTTGTAGGAATGGAACTCAGTCGTTAAGTGAGAGCTGGCTGTATTTTTAAACAAATCTGCATTTTTAAATCCTGGTTAAATCCTGGTTTAACCCTGGCTCTGCTGGCAGCAGAGTACACTGAGCCGTAGGCTGCTTCCAGGACCAAAATTTCTAAGACAGCAGTACAAAAGAATAAGGTGAAGCAGGAGACACTGGGAATTATCAGAAACCAGCCAGGAAAAGGGCAAAAATGACTTTCTAATGTCAGAGATGACCGTGAACTTAGTGTTTCATGAATTGGAGGATGAGATCAAGTGACCTTCAAACGGAATGGGAAACATTAATTAAGTACAGGTGCACTGTTAGGACAGTTTGTATCAGGCTCCTGGAAGCAGGACTGAAGTCTTATAAAGCATGGAAGAAGCCCTTCATTATTGTGAAACAGAGAAGAACCAGGCTGCAGTTTGCATACGCACACACACATACACAGCTGCACAACGATACATTGAGAAATAAGTAAAGCAAAAAATTGTGTCGTGGTCCTTTATTTTTTCCCATGGTTGTATACTTAGAATACTAGTATCCCTGTGCAATACGGTTTAAATGCTTATACTTTTTAAGCCAAGATAGTCATAGATTTCCTACATACTGTAGCATTCTTGTAGTTGACAAATGGTGAGGTGACTCAGAAGCCTGGTCAGCTCTGCAACTTGCACTCAGAAAACAGAACAAATCATAATTATCACTCTGCCGGCTTGCTGTCCCCTGAGCTTGGTTTTTAGATAGAACAGGGATATTTTTGTTGCACTTAATCCAGCATCACCCAAGTATCTCCTTAAAAAACCATTCACACATATTCATAGTTAGAGGGTGCCCACAACATGGCTTTGTGTTACCATGGAGCCTACACTACTGATTTTAATAATTTTGCTTAATATTGAACAGGTACTGTATATTTAAGTTCTCTTGAAAAGCAATGGATTTTCCAAAGACTATCCTTGAAGGAATACGCATGTTCCTTAAAAGTGAGGGAAACACTGGGATTGGGAATTCTTGCTCTCATTGTACCTGGGAAAATATTCCAATGTGAAAATATAACATTTGTAGAAGGGAAGATCATATTAATGTCAATGTTATGTGTCTATGGGATGAGCTATACTCACATTTTAACCACAAGATAACAGTAACAGTAACAGTAAAGCATCAGTGATCTGAATCTGTATGGTGTGTTTCACTTACCAAGCACTGTATTTTTCACTGAATGTTAGGGGAATGTTTAAATACCAAGTAAACGTGACAAGTGTTTCAGATCTGGCACTTCCATTCAGACATAAAGGAGGGATACTCTGGATAGCATATCAGTCCTTTGTAAGGCATATATTCACAACCCATGGACAATATAGACTCCAGATCACCCTTAACTACATGTTCTTTATTGCAGGAGGGAACCTGCGTGAAAATTGTGTGTATACTGCGCCAGAACATCAGGCTACCATTCTGTATGTTGTAGTTTTAATGATGAAATAATCACTGACATACTGGGATACACATGTTCTACATTTATGAAATGTGACCTTGGATTATTTGTTCGGGGACCTACTTTTTAAATCTTACAATGAACAAAATTTCCACAGGGGCATCCCAGTTAGACGCAATCAGATGGCGGCAATGGTTAGCAAGATGCTAATGTACACCTGTTTTTTGGTGATGCAGTTTAACTATGAGGCATAATTATGTATGACTGCAGTGTTATGTAATATGATTTTAAATTAATAGTTAAGGCACCTTGCATCAGAAATGATGGAAAGGCAGACCAAGTAGGACAAAATAACGTGCATTTAGTCAGTATAATTGTCATCTTCAGATAAAATTTCCATCACTGGAGAAGTTGTTGAGTCCAGCTCAAAGCCCTTGTCCGTTCCTGCATCCCACACATTTACACTGTAGGCATTACTAAAGTGTTGCTAGCACAACCATCTGGTGTTCTTAGAAGGACATTTTATTTTTTCATTATTTGTACTATTTTTATCTTATTCTCTTTTTTTGTTGTGGTATAATGGGTGCTATTATGTGAAAGTTTCCCATTTTAAAAAGAAAAAACTAATCCAGTATGTTTATAACACCTGATGGTGCCTAAGGTTTTTTCTAGATAAGTGCATGACATCATCACTTTAATACAGATGTAACTGAAGCTGAAAGTATATGATTAGGCAGGTAGCTATTATTATTATTTCAGCATGGAATATAAATGCTGTCCTGCAGTAGAAAAGATTTTTCTTCTCTCTTACATTCCTGAAGACCAGTCATCAAACCGGTTCTCCACAGGCTAGGCAGACAGCATGCTTTCCTGTATGCTACGTGTCATAGTTGCAATGGGAGATTTACTGGGACAGAGAGACCCATAACATGCACCCACTCTTGCATTGCTATAAGCCTTACGTTCAGGGGAACATTTGGTCCTCACGTGTGGTTTCCCATTGCAGGCCAGACCCCACTACTGAGATTGTCTTCATCCGCCAGAGGTATTCCCTCAGCCCCGGCAACAGTCCTCAGAGTCCTATCTCCCTGCAGCCGGCACTTTGCAGGGATGGCCAGTCGCTGAGGCCCACTGCGCTGGGCTTGCTGTCGCTGTCTGGGAATCTGGTCCGAAGGATTTCCTGCACTCCTAGTCCTGGAAGTGAGACCCTGCCTTCAGTCCAGCTAAGTCAAGTAAGGCTGAACTTCCTCTCGAAAGCTGTGTAGTATCACCATTTTGTCTTGTGAGCGTAAGTAAGAATAAGTACAGGCATATACCTAGATCACTATGCCACATAACTGTGTTGCGGTTTATACAATGCTGTGTTCAGGCTGGGTGGAACTCGCAGTCCTTTGTCATGCATCGCTGCAGGTTCAGAGCTCCCCCCCTGGGATGGAGCAGCCCTCTGGTACACAACCTGATAGCACCACAGCTGCATACACTTGCCCAGGTAATAACTCATTCTTACAGAAATTTTAAGTTTTCTACCTCTTTATCTAATGAGTCAAAAAATCAGCTGAGTAATCAGGCCTGATTCTTTGTTTAAGAATTAGCATGTCTGACCTGTAACCTGAAGGTCTGTGGTTAATAAGCAGTCTTTCCTTAAAAGCAGAAATTTCAGCAGGATAGTTTCAGCACTTTTCCATTTTGAAATATATGTAAAATAATTGAATCCCAGAGCGTTTCTTTATTTACTTTGATTTTTTTTATGTAACTGTAGTGCTTTGGTGATATTTTTCAGAGAAAAGCACTTAGTTGATTAAATTGGGTCTTACAAAGGAAATTCATTTGGACATTATTTTTTTTCTTCTTCAAAGTCAATTACTGTTGTTTAAAGTGATATTGCTTAGCCTAACTGGTATGATTGTTTCTAATCAAATGGTTACTATGCATTAAAAGGAATATTACTTATGTATTTTAATGAAAAATAATACAAGGTTTATTAAGCATTATTCTCATGCAAATGACCACAGTCTCAGAGCAGGAGAATGAGAATGGTTGCTAGGTAACATAAAACAGTTCTCAGTGGAACTAGTTGGCCAATGGGGGGCAGAGCCATGCTGGCTGGCTGTCCATAAGCACTGTACTAGGAAGCTAATAACTGTGCGCTTTCTTTGGATGTTTTTATTCCTTTCATTAATTTCCCAAGTCCCATTCCTTTTGCCCTTTTTTAGTCTTAAGTGGTTACTGTTTTATATTTACTTGGTGTTGTATTTGACAACGTAACCTCCTCGTTTTTCACACGCTCGGTCACTCTTGGCTCTGTATACCTTCAACCATAGGCCTGAGATCATTGTTGCAGCAGGGTGCCATGAAGGTAGTGTTATGAATATGGTATACACAGTGATGCCTACAACTTTGCTGTATCGTTATGTTCCACACAGTCAGATTACTGATTTGATAACACTGTAAAAGTCAGCCCTCCGGAACAAAAGTGGTATGCTGCAGTCATGCTATGCTTTTCGCAAGCAGGATAGCCACCTGCCTTTAAAGTGGATATGAATCAGACAAAAAATAGATTACTAGTGACTACATATATTAGTGATGGACAAACTGATGCTCCATGAACCATTTGCTGTATTTTTTGACCCCACTAGATGGTGCTCTCTGTTCAAAAAGGGCACAAATCATGCACCAAAGCAAACCAAGAACACCATGCAGCAGGGTCAAAAATACAGCAAACGGTTCACACGAAGCGTCATTTTGGCCATCACTAAAAATACAGTTCATTTACCTTTTTTTTTTTACTTGTTTTGTCTAAAATATAACATACAGCATGTGCATGATAAAAGTGCTAACCCCTGATGAGCACAGCTAGTCTACTACACAGCTAACAAGTAACATAATTATAATTTCTCTGAATTGTTTTATGTGTGTGAATACCGAACAATATTTGTCCTGACTATCTCTATAGATATTTTCTGGCAAAACTTAAAGCGTGTTGGCTGGCAATATGGTGAAAACAGTTGAATGAAAAAATGAAAAGATGGCTATACACCATATTTTCAAGTTTGGCTGACTGAGTGGAGATAAGTTTTTTTTTTTAATGCAATGGAATAATAATTACAGTCTTTAAAAGCATTAACGGTGACTTTGGATTGGGTTAATTTTTACAACAAATATCAAAGGTGGGCATTTATGACATTTTAAAGGCAGGCAAAGGCCACATAATCGAAACCTCTTCTGTCGGCGTGGGTGTGTTGTCATAGTTACCAGGAATTACATTAATGAAAAGGTGTCCCTCAGTCAATTTAATGGGTGTTGATCACCCTTTAGGTCATGGAAATATCAATAGTGTAGCACTTAGTGAGCAAAACCTTGTTATCTGTAGTTGTGCTATGGATTTCCATTCAAATCCCTCTCCAACTAAGAGGCACTTAGTGTAGTTTGCATTATAGGAACGTATCAGGAAATATTTTAACATCCTAAAACAAGAATAGGTGTGTTGAACGATGCTTCCCAGTATTACAGTTTAAAAAGTGTTTCAGTATATTCTCAAATAATGGTGAAGGATGAAGCAATTGGCTAGAAGGATGTAGGAAGGGAGAATGCCGGATTAGTACGTACAGTTTTCAGTTCTCCTCTGCGCTGCCTGTTAGAAGCAGGGTCCAGTTTGCCCAACGGTGGTCAAGTGGTCATGTTCCATGCAAACATTTCAAATGAACTATACACACACACACACACATGCACACGCAAATATATATATATATAAAACGTGTTCCACAGGGTTCTCACAAGGTACATTTTGCTGTGCTGTGATTATAATACAGTTTTAGCGACAGTGGTGGTGAAACTGTGTGTCCATATAGTGTAACAAAATAAATACATTGCATAGCTCCGTATTAACATGCCTTATAGCATTTTTGAATGTCTGCCACAGGAAAAAAATGGCCATGTTCAGAGCACTGTAAAATGTGCAGTGCGTATGACACCCTGATGACCCGTACAGGGGATTCAGTCCATGCGGCATCCAAATTTGAGGACCCTTCATCTTTTTGGGGGGGGGGCAATGTAGAGAAAGCTGCTGGCTGTTCTGAGAACTGAATATCTTGTGCCAAATCGCTCCTCTGCAGGTGGAGGGGGGTTGTTTGAGGACTCTAGGGATTCATGGAGGGCGCATTTCTGCTTCCGTGCTTTTGTGTGTTCTCGATAAAAAGCTCCAGCTTTTATTTATTAACTGTGCCGAGTGTTCAATGACCATTATGCGGAGCTATTTTCAGCCGGAGAGAAGCTGGGTGTGCTGCGGGTGCCAGGTTGTGGGTGCACAGTTCCTCTTGAATGTTCAGCTCGCTAAGCTGCGTCGTAGCCCTTTTCGGAGGAAATGGTGTCAGCCTCCGCGTCGTGTTTTGAGTCATCAATACCATGAGAGGAGTTTAGTTTATTCATCCTACTTCTGAAGTGCTAGGGGCCTTTTCTGTCCCCCACAAGCCCTTATCAGGGATGGGAATTAAATGGATGAGAAAAACAAAAAGCTATTCCTGTAGAAATAAAATGTTATAATTGCCACTGCATTCTGAAACACTATCTTTACATGTATTTCAACTTCTGAAAAAAGCCCCCCACACTGGTCACATATTATTCAGATGAACAGTTTTTAGTTATGAAGCACCTTTATTTCTTTTGCAAAATGTTTTCAGCTTAATCTCAATCGATGTAAATTTTGCATGAGTGTCGTCTCTCTGTATTGTTTAATGTGCTTGACATCTGCGTTGCTAACGAGAACGACCCCCGCACAGATTTACAATTCAGACAGGTCAATTTGCAAACAACCCTGGCATTAAGGTTACCCTTTCACATGGGTTTCATTTTTAAATTGACTATGAAGTTTTTTTCTTGCTCAGTTCAGCAAGTTCCGGAATTGTCGCTAAAGTAAAATTCATTCATATATAATTACACCACAATAATTTGCAGACGGAATATAATGCATATTCTTGCAAATATATTTATCATATCTTTAGCTATAACAACGTAGAAAAGGAGAGAGAAATGATCCCTCTCACACTGAAAGGGATTTAAACTGTCCTTAATACAAATGGTGGGGTTGAAATTGCAGTAAACCCATCCCCCCACCAAAAAAAGTACAAGGTAAGTGATTTACAAGGTTTTTAAAAAAAATCTCCTCTTTCACCCTCTGGCTTTTTCTTGCACTCTTTAAGTCTGTTTAGCTTTAGTTATTCTTCATCTGCCCATCTGTAATGCACATGAATGAATGACTGTCTTTATTGTGATTACATGTGTACTGTGAACACTGCATATTGCTGCGAGATTAAGTTCGATTAAGTCTGAGATTCACCATTTTACACATAAAACACAATAAGTTAAATAAAAATCAAACAAATTCGATAAAGTAACAATGGATTTTTATATTTAAAGAAGCTGCATCAGAACCAATACAATTTTTAGATGGAAATTAATGAACTAATTAACCACAGTTTAAGGCAGTATGTACAGTGTAAGCAGTATAATAAACTGTATATGGCATTAGAGACAATATGAAGTTACCAGGAATATGAAGTGCAAGTCTGGCAGTATTAAGTAGTGCAAACAACTCAGATAGTGCTACAGTACGAAGCAAAACAGTCTGGTGGATTATCGGGGAAGCTTGATGAGTTGATTAATGGTTTTTATAGCTCTTGGGAGATAGCTATTCCTCAGTCTGGTGGTGCAGCCGTAAAGGGCCTTATAACACATGCCAGATGCAAGAGTTTCCAGCAAACAATAGCCAGGCTGTGTACTGTAGAGTCTTTACAGATGCTGGAAGCTTTCTTGAGGTAGCGTGAGCTCATCTCTGTGCTGAAGGCGACCTGCTGAAGAAATAAACTTTAAATATATTGCATATACTTGTAATGCTGCTGCTATGTTTAGTGTCCTGGGGGCATCGTATTGGGAAGTGTTCTGTAAAAAAAAATGGATTTAGTTATTTTTTTCCAGATCGTTTCTCCTGATCACAGTGGCTCATTTTTGTTGAAATGCACCTTTAGGGCTGTCGGCTGAAATTCAGCCTTGGCTTTGTGTAGTATTTACACATTCTGTCTGTGTTTTCTCATGGTACCTTGGGTATATCCTCTCATGGTCCCAAGAAGTGCTGTTTACATGCAGCAGTATTTAAATTGTCCTTATTGCACTCATCTGTGTAATTCCATTGTCCTTTTGTCCGAATCTGAGATGAACCTTGTTTGTTGTTCCATACTTCCTAGGTGCCAAATTAAAAAGCAAATATACGAAACACTAGAGTGGTATGCTCTGTGTTCCTTAATATAAATTCATTCACTGTATTACCTTTAGTGATTCCCTTGAACATTACTTGATGATTAGTCGAAACATCTGTATTTTGGTTGGTCACTAGGGTGTGAAACCTGCCGATGCCTGTGTGATAAAATTATACTTGGTTAACATATATCGCAAAGTTTTACACTGTTATTATACAGAGCTGACACACTGAGCCAGGTAGAATAGTAGGTGTGAATAAATGTGGTAGATAATGGCTCCATTTAGTGCACAGTGTCACATGAAGCTTGTGAAGGAGGACTGAGATGCTAAGGTCTATATTTAATGAAGCGAGGGTTTGCATCACCAACACTCCCCCCCCCCCCCACCATCACCACCACCTTAACGATGGCTCCTTTAAGCGTGGTACGCTCCACCATGCTGCAGAAGTTGTTTGAGTCGATGGAGAGCCAAGCTGGAGAGGCGAGACAGATGGCGGATGGCGACGCGCCCGGCGGCGGAAGTGGGGGAGGAATGGGGGCGGCGGGTTGCCAGACTGCTCATTTGGAAGGTGTCAAGCGCTCTGCTGTCTCTGTGAAAAAAAAGGCCCGCCCCCCCCCCCCCCATCACGCTGCGACCAGAGGAATTCCCAAATGGATGGGGATTACACTGTCATCTACCTTCTATCCCTTCAGTCTGCTAGGACGAGTGCCGACATCGGAGGGCTGCGCAAGAGGATTTTTTTGACTGGCAGACTGTGCCATGGTTTGCCTGTGCCCGCCAGTGAAGTGTTGAGTGTGGCGCGATAGACGCTGAGCGGAGCTCGGAGGGTGACGAGAAGGCTGGCTAGCTGGAAGACATCTTAATGCATTGTCTCCCTGACAATTATTCAACTGTCACATGGCATGTATTCACACTCAAACTGAGCTCCATTCTTTTAGCTCCTTGCTTTGTAAAAAACAATAATAATAATTTTAATTATGCGTAACTTTGTTTTGCAGATTCTTGCAAAGTAGCATGACAATTGACACTAATCCTTTAGCTATGCCAGAGAACCGTCTCCTTAATAGCATTTGACTTCTGAATTTATTTTCCCTGTTTCTCTTATTAGAATAATGTGGCCCATTTTCCAATGAGCAGTATGAAAACCTCCATCATTGCCTACAGTATCTTTACAACCCTCCTAATTAATATGCAGCTCCTTCATCTTGTCTTGTAATGATGTGAGTTAAAGTGAACAGCTGTATTTCAGAAATTGACACTGAATTGCAGTTTGCTGTCTAACTAATAGAAAACCGATAGGCATATTTCTTAAAGTCAAATTTTTGTCCAACACCTTGATATTTTTTTCAGTTTTTTAGTTTTTATTATTTATGTATATGCGAGATATACCAAACCCAACTGTCACGCAGTATGCTAAAATGAACACTGGATACAGAGCGACCAGACATATTTTAAATGAAAGTACCAGGTTGAAGATTAGCAAAAGGCTATCATATGATTTTATATGTCATGGGTTAAATAAAAGTGCAGCTTCGCAGTTGAGATCCAGTTATATGGGGATACAGATTCTCTTTACGTCTTCAAGCCTCATAGATGGATATTCATGTGATATGACAGCAGTGAGTGCAGAAGATGGGAGTGAAAAAAATGTTCCAGCTGCAAACCAGTCTTTTAGGAATCTCCTTGCATTTACTCCCATGAGCTTCTTAATAGGAACTGGTGTGTTGTGGTTCACCCCACAAATGAGAAGAATGTGTCGAGCTGGTGGGTGGCGGAACAGCACTAAGAGATTCAAGAGCTGATACTTTACGTCCTCATGGTGAATAATCAGAATTCTCAGGCCAGCGAGTACCTCAGGTATAGAAATAATTGTTAGCTGCTGTCCTCTTTATAGTTTAAATACCGTGAGCTTGGAGGTTTAACTGCCTGTGGTTTAGCTGAGCTGGATATTTTGTTTTGTGTTTTTTTTTTGTTTTGTGTTTGAATATTAAGAGGCCATATCATCAATTCATCATAATTTTAACTCCAATAAAGTCCTTTCACGAATAAATCCTGCTTTTCTTCACCTTCGTCCCACCTTTTCACAGACCTTTGGCCTACAATCTGCCAAACGAAACTGCTTTTCCATTTGCTTCCTCACTCTAATGTCTGAGCCCTTAGAGTGGCAGTGCTAACTCCCCTCCCGACTGTATGTGTGTTTGTATCAATAGATGCTGTGTCTACCAGTCATACACCAACCAGCTCGGCCCCACGGATGAGATTTTCTCCTAGCTCTAGCAGTTTCTTAAAGCTGGACAAGCTGGTGCAGGTCAGTTTTTATTCCTTCAGCATTATAATCAACTGCCGTTGCACGATTGTTATTGCCTTTAACCAACAGAGATGAAATTAAATGAAGGCTGCCTGTCCGACTGTGAATAATGACCAGTGAATGCTTTTTTGTTGCTGTGCCACTCAATAAATTATGTGATGATGAAGTGAGGGTACTTTAATTTAGCCCTTTTTGTTTGTCTGAGGCAGACTGTTGTATTATTGCTGCAGCCAGTTCCCAGACCTTCCACAAAGAGTAATCAGTATTACCTACTGATGCTAGCACTCTCAGTCATGCTAGGACCTATTGCAATACTATAAATAAAACTCCCTTTACCTGCCCCTGGTATGAATGGGTTTTACATTTTTTTAATGAAAGTTGCATTTATATAGTGGTTTTCAGAGTACCTAAACCACTTTAAAGTGGCAATGGGCAGTTCAACCCCCACCACTGTGTAGCCCCCACCTGGATGATGTGGCGGCAGCCAGTCTGCACCAGTATGTTCACCACACAGTAACTAAGGTGGTGAATGGGCAAGAGAGAATTCACCTGTTAGATACAGGCGATGATTAGAAGGGCAGATCTTATAGAGCCTCAGCGGGAAATTTTAGCCAGGACATTTTTACGCACAATGTTACTGCCAGATCACATATAAAAAAACATAATATAACAGAGAGTTGGATAGCAAATATGTGCACATTACCATTCTGTGTGAGTATGCTAATGAACCAAAATTTTAATGGGTTTGTAGGCTTTAGGATCCTTAGGGATAAAACTCACGGAAGAACAGTGGCAGACACTGAAAGAGCGACTGTCCTCTGACTTGACTGGCCCTGCAGCTCCTGAGGGTAAGACCAAAAACCAGGACTACAGCTATAATTCATCATTTTAATTCTTGCATTGCATATTCTACCACTGAAGCAAATGCACATATCTTTGATCTGGTCTTTGATTTTGTCTTTTGAATCCACCCCCCATTGTTAATACATACTGAAATGTGAAGTGTTCCCATGTAGATCGTGAGGATGATGCTAAAGAGCTGGTCAGGTCACAGATTGACGCGTCCACGTTGGGTCAAGAAGCATCAAGCGTTGCTTCAGATAATCTCCCAAGCCTGTCAAAATCTCCAGGAGAGCAACCGGTAATTCTCTCTTGCCCAGTGCATGTTGATTAATGGATGTTCATGCAACAATTTCTACAATACTTCCGAAGCCAAACGAAAGACCAGCGTTGATCTAATTTTATTACTTTTTCCTACCTGGCAGTTTTATTCATTAGATTCTGATGAACTTGACGAGATGGAGCGATTGCGAGAGGAGCACAGTGAAGCTTTGAAAAGGATACATAAATTTCAGGTAACACTTTTTCATTAGCTGCATATAATGAAGACTGCAAACATACTGAACATATTGAAACGATAGCAAAAATGTTCAAGGAAATTTAAGTTATAATCAAACAATAAATATCTGAAGTAAAAAGCGAGTTTTTTTTCAGTTTTGCTTTGCTGTTAAAGCTGGAGAAAAAGCTGATGCCAAAAATACCATGTAATTAAATTTGTGTAGGAAGGCAGATGGACACATTCAACATGAGATTGGGAGGAATACAAAACACAAGAGAAAAAAATTATAAACAGTACAAAAATGCAAGGCTTACTTGTATATTGAAAGACAGCAAAGTTTCATGGAAGGCTTCACTATATACTCTCAAAGGACATGAAAGTGTGAAATCACCACAGGATTCATGAATTTCTGAGTTTTTAGATATGACCGATGATTTTTTATTTTTTGGTTTCTCTATGTTCACTGACTCCGCAATTGTTTGCCAGATTAAATTTGGTGCCACATGGTAAATTGTTGTGCTCAGTAAAATAACATTTGAAATGAAGAGGATGTTCTGAGAAAAAAAAGAGATATTATAGATACCATGTAATTTCTAAATGTTTCTAAATAGGATGCATTGGTAGAATCTGCAAACCACCAGCACAAGATGCAAGAAGAAATGAAGAAGGTTAAACAGGTATTTTAAAAATTTTTTGCTCAGTTTTCTAGATTCTTAGTTTGCGTAGTTAATTAAATGGAGCTCCACCAGGGGGAGCTCTGTCTTCATGCAGACCTTTGATATTCTGCCCTGGACTACAAAGGGTCATGAGGTTCAACACCTGCTTATTATTACTTTGTTTATATTAGCACTGAACAACAGGCCAGAGATAGTGGTGAAATTGGGGCGGGGGGTGCTGTTGCTGGTGACTATGATTTTGCTGTAAAAATAATGTCTAGACTTCACTGTCTGCAAGTTCAAGAGTTTGGATGTGTTATTTTCAGAAAAGCCACGATTTTCTACCGAGGAGCTTAAGTTAAGAACATTATGTTCAGAATGTATAAAGATATCCTGTATAGCCTGAACACTTATGTGCGGCCATTTCACATTAAAAACAAAGTTTTCACATCTCAAAGGAGTGATATATGTTGCAACAATTCTAGCAGCCGAGTAGTGTGGGAGACCGGGGTTTGATTCTCACCACGGTTAGTCTCCAGCAGAGGTGTTTCATTGGTGTCAAAAGTGTGCAAAAGTGGACTGGCAGCCTTACAGATCGGAAGTGAGACCTGCTTCAGTTTCATTACGTGCCCTTTCACTGGCTGTTATGCCAGGACAGCTACATATCCAATAGAAATTCTTGAAAGGGTCCTTTGCCTATTGGCAAGGCTGTAGATATTGCTGCCTTTAGCGTGGGAGCCCAGGGCTTATTTCTCACCACGGATGTCCCAGGCAGAGGCGTTACAATGTGAATAAATCACCAGCACACTTAAACAGAAGTACTATTTGTGGTTATCTCAATATAGCCTAATGTTGGGAATTTAAAAATCTGTGCTGGGCTTGTCAGAGGGGATAATCTAATTTTCCGCGTGGAACTGGTTCGGAGGTGACTTTAATTCTTTTAAAAAAAAATTGTTAGAATAATTATTCCTTATAAGCAAGGCATTCATATATTACAGAGATTTTCGCTTTACCTGGTAATACTGCTTGATTGTTGTAGCACTGAGGTCGTTGAAACTTTGTGAGTGGGGCAATCCTGACAGTAATTTTAATAGTGAATGGTCTTTACTGCAAATCCAGTACACACTTATTTTAATTGTTTTCATTAAAAATTTAAGTACTACCGGTCATGCATTTTACCTACTCTTGTTCTTTAATAATTTAAGAATTAAAAACACAGATCGTTTGGTTATATTATTAAGCATCATACATTTATAAGCTTTGAGAATATGGTTCATAAGAAATGAAAAATGTTGAAGCCTTACAGTTAAGTGTTCTTTCTTCCCCCACATAAAAACTGCAGTATATTATTTAAAAATGCAAGAAGCCAAAGATAAATGATTATGGAAAAGTAGACTTTTTCTTTTATCATAAGCAAACCAATCTGAGCTTTCAAAACAAAATCATGCCTGGTTTCAGTAAACCTCTAAGGTGTCAGAAGCACAGATACGCAAATCAGTCATGACTGATGACTGGTCTCCGCATGCTGTCTTAAACGCATGCAGTATCCACTGTGACTGATGACTGGTCTCCGCATGCTGTCTTAAACGCATGCAGTATCCACTATGACTGATGACTGGTCTCCGCATGCTGTCTTAAACCCTTGCAGTATCCACTATGACTGATGACTGGTCTCCGCATGCTGTCTTAAACCCATGCAGTATCCACTATGACTGATGGCTAGTCTCAGAATGCTGTCTTAAACGCATGCAGTATCCACTATGACTGATGACTGGTCTCCGCATGCTGTCTTAAACCCTTGCAGTATCCACTATGACTGATGACTGGTCTCCGCATGCTGTCTTAAACCCATGCAGTATCCACTATGACTGATGGCTAGTCTCAGAATGCTGTGTTAAACCCATGCAGTATCTACTATGATTGATGACTGATCTCAGCATGCTGTCTTAAACGCATGCAGTATCCACTATGACT
>JABFEB020000092.1:18617126-18638619 GCA_019775895.2 Stomatorhinus ivindoensis
TAGATAGATAGATAGATAGATAGATAATTGTTTTTTGTGGTTTTAGCTGATAATTCATATTTATGTTTTTAATATTGGGTGTTGTTTTTCCAAGTAACAGATCATTAGAAATAAATGACACATTATGTAATGCCCAATACAATCTTCTTTCTACTTTTTGGCTGATCCGTTCAGTACATGCTGCACATGGCTAGAGCTGCAGTATCTGTTCAGTATAGTATCTGGTGAAATCAAGAAGCAGATGAGCTAATGTTTCAGATGAATTGCAATAAATCTTCACCTGCTCTCGTCACTCCGCTTAAATGTTTTCCTCACCTATCTAATATATGGGAGACATGGTAAAACAAATGATTTGTGATGCTCAGAAAATAGAGGGGAAACAAGGTAAATGTTCATTATTATTTATTCATGCTTATCTCCAAACATCTTAAAGTCAGTAAAACTAAGTGCACATTAGTTTGTTTCCTGTTTCTGGAAGGAAAACGGAAGTGACTTTAACTGGCTATTTTTCTTTGAAATTAAACTGTGGTAATAGCTATAGATTTTTTCTGTGGAGTGAGATTTACTCTGCTTGTTAGTAACATCACACTCCTTAGCATTATCAGCAGCCACAGGACATCTCACTCCACAACATCAGCATTACTAACAGGCAACTTAGTTTTGCGATGCACAGCTGTTTTCAATTTATAAAAAGGTCTAAAAACAAAGAAATATATATGGGATGAAGTACGACGAAGTGTGCGGTTATATGAAAATAATCACTGACTACTTTGTGCAATGCAGCACGACACCATGCAGAGGGCTGTTCATTATGCTTTAGTAACACCTCATTGTGGTCTATTCCCCTTATGCCTCGGTTAACAAACAGAAAGAATAACGGTTAACGATTCTTTTTACAGAAGAAAATTATTTCATATATAGCTGCAAGCAGCAATTAGGGAGCTCAGCACACTACCACGGTATAAATGCCATGGAAAGGAATTCAGAAAGAGGAAATACAAGAAAATATGAATATATGCACATAGATCCTATACTTCAAGCTAACACACTGAATGAAACATTCAAGGAAAACCATGACGCCAACAGATCAGGAACGAGTATGGGAAGTAAATAACTGAGTTAAAATATATGTTTTTAAATTCTGGTGAAGGATAGGTCGCAGGGACTGTGGTTGCTCTAAGGTGTGGAATGCACAGTGAGGTCTGCCTTTTTAAAGCCATTTTAGCCAGCAGCCGGCTACCTCCAAGGCTCAAAGGTCTGGAGTGAGCCTACAAAACGAATGGGAGAATGGGACAATCCTGTGCTTAATCGGAGCGTGGACAGGAAGATTATTAGACGTAGCCTGGGTATAGATAGGGAGAATCTCAGAAGGACAGGATAGATTAGTAACATCTGAGAGAGAAGCTAGTAGCGAAGCAGAAAAGGCATGAAAGTGAACAAGATACTGTAGCAAACCACAAGTGTAATGAACACAGCACTAACAATGACCATGGGGTGACGGCAAGGGCAAGCACATATACACTCAGGTTATGATCTCATTTCCTGCTTGTTTGCTTTGTCATCAAATTTATTGGACAACAGCAGCCATAGTATTTTGCCTTATCGTAATGGTTTGAACAACTTTTGGTCCCAACTCTCTGTTGATGGTACAGTACATACCAGATTTGGTGGTAATATAATCAACACCATAGGATGAGTTTGCAAAAGTAGGTTTTTTGAAAACTTTTAAATAGCAATAGATCCAATATGGCTGATGTTAATACCAATGTATTCAGTCAAATCGGAAAGACTCAATGATTCTTAAGGAAAAAAGATCTCAGAACTAGAACAAACAGTTCAAAACTTACAAGCAAAAATGTGCCTTTAAATTTGGCATTATAGGGATGGGTGGATTGACCCTAAATTTGGTGACTGAATATATTGGATTGTCCTCTCTCAATGTGCCAAATTTAAAAAAATCTACCAAGTGATTCTGTGGGCTGCCATAGACTCCCATGTAAGAAAATATAATAATAGTGTCAGACTGTCGGGATGAGCAGGGCATAGGAAAACAGGGTCGGGGAAATGGAGAAAACGGAGCAGAATACGGTGGAGACATCAATGACAGGACTGGGGAAACATACTTGAACACGGATGTAAATACAAAGGACTTAATGGAAATAACACGAAACAGCTGGTAACAATCAGGATGTCACACGAAGTTAACAAGGGGGGTGTAGCACACAGGAGGATCGGACGATCAGGCATGACAAATAGTGCAAATTCTAATACTTAGTAGTATAATAGGTGTCTCACACCTACAGTGCTTGGCCCCAAATTAGCATTTAATTAATGTTCCAATGTGCTCTTAAAAATATAGTCCCTATAAAGATAGAACGTCTGGTCAGGCTACTCGCTTGAAGCAGCAAGTTCGTGAAGTTACCATGGAAACTGTCGACAGGCGCTTTATTTTGAAAACAATGGAAAATTATGTTAAGAACGACTGCTTATTTATAAGTGAAAGTCACACAGGTTTCTATATTGACTTGATTGATAAAACATTCAAATATATTAATATAGAACTGTTTTAGTCTGCAGGAACTACATGTGTGGTTATACATAAAAATCAACATCCACCTGACATCTCTGGACCAATCAGAAAATAATATTTACAACAGTGTGGTATAAATTAATACAATGTGTAACCATGGGCACTGAGCATATTACCCTATGATCAATTAGGCCTTTATTCTTTGTCAGCTAGGTCTTTCATGTAAACTGCTGTAGCCCCCAATCAAACATTTAATTGTGATCTCCTTGCCTTTTGAAATGTGCTGTCAGCACTTGGTACAGAAATTGTGTGTTAAGTGTCAGAAAGGGCAGAATATTCATCACCCATTAATGGCGAAAGTACATTCTCATTCCGGTTTCAACATCAATGAAGCAATTTTGCTGGAGGCTTCTCTCGCTGAGACTCTAACTCTCATCTCCCATCTAGGCAGAAAGCCTAATTGCATCACCCAGTCCCTGGAAGGCAGATGCTGGTGGTGCCTTAATTGTGGGAGACCATTGTTTGCTGCTTACCCCGAGAAACGCACTGCAATGTACTATATGCTGGAAAAAACTGGAAAAAATTATATACTCTTATGGAATCATAATGGGATGCGGTCAGTTGTTAAAATTATTGTTTGAATATAATCTCCCCGATTTGTGTTTTTGTTGCATTTTTGCTTTAAATCTTATTGTGTTCCAGATTAATTACTGTTATATATAAAACTGGTGTAACATGTAAATAGCAGTTAATTAATACTGATTTGTCAATGCATATTGAATATGTTCAACATAGGTTAAATGCATATTTTATTGGAAATCTTTAGTGTGTTGTGTGTGGAGTGCCATTTACATTTAAATATACATGAACATCCATTTACAAACACATTTGCGATAATTGTATGAAATATTTTACAATGGCATTCCCCGAAGCACCAAGAGTGATAAGGTTATTTAAGCCCAATTTGTTGATTTAGCACCATTTGACATTATAACTAAAATCGGGTCAATATAACTAAAATGGACAATACTGAGGAAAACACCAATATAGATTCTGCTTATACTCATCCCAATACAGAGATGTATTCCCTGAGAGTATTAGTAAAAAGATGGCTACATTAAGCTGGATGTGATAGCTTTGTGAATGCTGAGAAGACAGGAAGAAAATATATCCACAGTGCTTAACATATATAGTTGGATGGCCTGAGCTGAACAAAGAATGGCTACATTACACATGGTACTTTGCTGTATCTTGAATATTAATACATTAACATTTCCTGTACTCTCTGTCTATTGCATGTCTTCTTGTAAAAGTCTGTGAAGCCAAGAGAAAAAAGAAAAATGCAAATGCTATATACTTATTCCACTAGGGTACATACCGCTTCCCACCTAAGACTAACTGCTTTTTCACCCACTGCCTGGGTGCAAAAATAAATCAGCACAATTTATATTTATGATAATCAGTGTGTGGCAGTAATTTAAGAGAAGCAGTATTGATTTCTTTTTAAACATTACCAGAAACATGAGAAAATCATATTCCTATACTATGCATTTAATTTAAGTACCTTCCTGTAAACATTCCAGCACCATCACTCACCGCTGACAAATGAGACCGTCAGCCAGCATACAGATTTCATTGTTTTAATGTCTGAGCCGTCTGTCTTTGTTATTCGTGAACACAGACTTCAGATACTGCATTTGGTTGCAAAGCATGATTTAAAAACATGGGTTTTATGTTGGATGGTGATTTTGTCATTATATGAGCTTTTTTAGGATAATTTTAAATGTATGCTTTTTTTATACAAGAGTCAGACTCAGAGACTGTCCTGTTGTACACTAAATAATTAATACAGTACTGCAAAAGCAGGACAATATTACCCTACAGATAGAATAAGTAAAACAAGCCGACATAAAAAAACAGAATGTGATCAGTCGGAATTTATTTTTTACCTTGACAAGGATGTGCAGTAAAAGGTTTATTGGTAGTGTTAGGGTGCTTTACAGTGGCCTCTGCCTGCTGAAGAGCGCAGGTCTCTCGTGTGGGAGCTCACGGGAGTGTTCTTCAGCTTGTGTGATTTTATTACTCTACAGGAAGCAAAAGCCGCCGGTGACGAGACCAGGGCCCTGCGGACCCGGATCCACCTGGCTGAGGCAGCCCAGAAGCAGGCCCGGGGCATGGAAATAGACTATGAGGAGGTGATCCAGCTGCTGGAGGCAGAGATAGCTGAGATGAAGGCCCACATCACTGACCAGCCTGCCCATGTGAAGGTGGCTTTTACAGTACTTCTCTCCATCTCCATCTCTCTCTCTCTTTCCCATACTCCTTGGCAGCATCCAGTCCTGGTTTTCCTTCTCTCCTGTTCCCTGTAAAGTAGGTCACTGTTTGCTTTGTATTATTCAGTAACTGGGAAGATGTGCAGGGCGGGTTTGATGTGATCGTCGCGATTTCTATGCAGGCAGTTATTTTTAGAATTCAAAAAAATCTGGCTAATACCCTTATAGGTCATTGGAGCATAAAATGTCTTCACAGGTAAACATTTATCTCTGGATCCAATACAAAAGTTAGGTATCACATTCACAGTAAGAAAGAAAAGCAATTTCTGGTTTTCCTGGTGTTTGGGGTTTATCCACATTGTTCTGCCTTTCTGTGTTTCACACTTTTAATTAAGCAAGAATGGCTTCATTTGATGCCCTTTTCCTTACATGTTAGATCTTTTTTTTGTTCTTTTTAAAAATATTTAATTAAATAATTTCCAAATTATTGCTAAACATTGCTTGATTTTCCAGGGCTACAAACAACTTACAACTTTATGAATTTAATTAAAATACAAATGGATGCTAATTGAGAATGAATAAAAGAAAAATGCACATTTGCATCTGCGCACTTCAGTTTAGGCAGGTGCATTATTACTTAGATATGCATTTAAGCATTTCTTTTAAGTGTAATTTTTACATGTACTCATTTTTGCTGAAAAAAATAAGATAAATCAGATATACCAGATTTCCTAAATTAATCCCCTAGTTATCCTTGGAACATCAGCACTTTGCAAGCATCCCATCCTGGGTGCTCTCCAGCCTTGTGCCTTGCTGCCTGGAATAGGCTGAAGGCTTACTGTGACTGATCAAGATAAGTGGCTGGTCTTCCACCCAGTTGGATGTAGCCCTTGGGAGCTGTCCGGATTATTTCCTTATTAGGTGCCTAAACCATCTCAGCTGACTTCCCTTGATCCAAAAGGGCAATAGCTCTATTCCGAGGTTCCTCCAGATCTTTAAACTACACACTTTGTCATGAACAGTGAGTCAAGCAACCCAGCGGAGAAACCTTCATTTGGCCTTTTACACTCATGACGTTGTTCTTATGGATGTTGCCTAAATCTCAGGATTGTAAGCGAGGATGGGGATGCACATCGAATTCAGATGCCAGGCTCCTTTACTAAAAGCAGGCACTCCTCCCCATTTGAATAGTTCTATAGCTTCAAATTTTGAGCTGCTGCTTATTATCCCTGCTACTTCACACTCAGCAGTCTGTGTTGGTGGTCTTAGTCAAGTGATGTGTGAAGTGTGACATCACCTGGAAATAGCAAGGATGACTCTAACTTCATATTCTACTCTTCCAGCCATAGCTGTGTCTTGATATCATGTCCTTGAGGATCACAAAAAAGAATAGGGACAAGAATTGATCGGATGTTCCTGTGTTCCACGTTCCAATGTTCCTGCGTTCCACGTTCCAATGTTCTTGCGTTCCACATTGTTCCTAATGAATCCTGTTAGATCATCAGGTGGAGTCTCTTCTTCAGTACCCTGCAATACTCTCTCCCAGGGAAGTACTGGTCAGGACTTCTGCATTGCCAGTAAATGCATCCTGAATAAGGTCGTACCTCTCCCTCCTCAGGCCTCAGATATTTTTGCCAAAACATATCTGGGACTACCTGGTATTCTTCCTCCATGGGTCCCCCTAGCTCACGCTTTCACCTCAGTGAATGTCTTTG
This sequence comes from Stomatorhinus ivindoensis, assembly GCA_019775895.2. Taxonomy (NCBI): domain Eukaryota; kingdom Metazoa; phylum Chordata; class Actinopteri; order Osteoglossiformes; family Mormyridae; genus Stomatorhinus; species Stomatorhinus ivindoensis. The sequence goes on from JABFEB020000092.1 coordinate 18,623,645, forward strand.
CTACCTTCCAACTATCACAAGAAACCCCTGTGCAAGCGTTGCATCAAAGGCCTCCTTCTTCAGCTCAGCAGCTTCCCTCACTACCGTTGTCCACCAATAATTCCTATAGGGTTAATATCATAATAAGCACTGACTGCCTTCGGGCCTCAGCTCTTTGTAACCACTACAATAATTCAGGCCTTGAACATAGTCCATTCATATTCAATGTCTATGACCTTTCTAAGCACGGGGGACATTTTCTTTTTTTTTGGGGTGGAGGGGTGGGGGGTGGGGGGTTCTGATGCTTTCTTCTCAGTTATGATCCTCAAGGTACTTCCATAATTCCCCACATGAGCATTGAAGTACAGTCGGGCCACAGAATCTACAGGCAGTAGGCAGTACAATTTTAATCACCTCACCCACTCTCACTAAGAAGACAGGGTACTCCAAGCTATTGTTTGGTGCATATGCACAAGCAACAGTCAAAGTCTGCTGTCTACAACTTCAAGTTGCCTAGAGGCAACCCTCTTGTCCACTGGCAAAGGCTCTAACTAAACAGCCCTCAGCCTGGGATTTATGAGTGTCCCGATATCCACCTGATGTCTTTCACCATGGAGAGACTCCGCCCAAAATCGAGAGGTTTCATTCCCAAGCCCCCATACCTTTCCTGCACTAACTCAATTTTCTTTCTCACCACATTGTCAAAACCATTTGCACCATATACATATAGAAGCAAGTCTGGTGACACTTTACTTAAGGCCATGTTTTGGTAATTAATAGACACATTCATAATGCACTGTAAGACACTCATCAACCATTATAAACAGGACTATAACTATTTATAAAAAGGCATAACACATTACAGCCATGTTTATTATGCATTATGACTTCCTTATGAAGCTCTCATCTATCATGCACTACAGACGTCTTTATAATGCAGTACACAGCATCCTTAATGCGTATACCTACCACCAGAAACCATTAGAATGAATTATAAAGGTACAGTGGGCACGGAAAGTATTCAGACCCCCTTCAATTTTTCACTCTTTGTTGTATTGCAGCCATTTGCTAAAATCATTTAGATTCATTTTTTTCCTCATTAATGTACACACAGCACCCCATATTGACAGACAAAGAAAAGAATTTTTGAAATTGTTGCAGATTTATTAAGAAAGAAAAACTGAAATGTCATATGGTCCTAAGTATTGTGAATGTGTTTATAAATTACTGAAACCATGGCTTTAAGTGGTGTGTTACCATAAGTCTTTTATTCATTAAGAAAAAACAGCAGTTGAAATTGTAAGCATCCCTACATCTGATTGGGGACTGTTACTCTGGGGGACTCTGGAGTAGGAGAGACTCCTCCCCCGCTGAAGTGGAGGTAAGGCAGAATATATCTAACTGATACCTCTCCTGCAATAGTTCAAGCTCCTTCCCTACCAAAGAGATAATGGAAATGGTCTACATTGCCAAAGCCAGTTTCCTTCAACGAGATCTAATCTGGTTTCTTCCTGCTCATGCCTCCTGCCCAACTGGCACGGTATCTAAGTTCCAAATTTCATTTTGTTGGTGGTGAGCCCATAAGATGCCTCCACAGAGTCATTTTTGGTTGAGCCTGACTGGGTTACGTGGGTGGTAAACACCCCCCCCCCTTCCCCCCATGCCTGGATCCAGGGATGGATGCTGACAATATCTTTACAGGCAGGGAATACATGCTCTTTTTTTTTTGTCCATTTCTCTGGGGGTCTTGGGTTGGAGGATCGTAGACCTTATGGGTCTCTTTCTACAGACCATAGGAAAGCCCTGTATCTCTGAGGATCATTAAGACATACAAATCCTTCACCACACTAAGGTCATGGTCTGTAGAGAGCCCTGAAATGTCATGTGCTTTCTGGGCAAAGTTTCAAGCTTCTCAAGTCTTTGACCCTGTGCCAAACAAGCAATTGGAAAATGATTTGATGAATATTAGTCTTACATGAAATGGATTAGTATGAAGAAGATACCCCCAAGACATCCTTGATGTGGTTTTGAATGGGTAGCTGAAATATTTTAGAGATATAGGGAAAAAACTGATTTTATGACTTTTATGGACACTGCATTTTCTACCAGGGAAGGTCATTAAGTTGGAAATTCATGCATTTTTTGCACGTTGATATCATATGAAAATTGAAACTTAATAGATAATCTCTCCACAGCCAAATAGGTATTCTTACATGAATATTGCTTGATCCCTACTTGCAGACAGATTTTGTTAATATTAAAACATATAGTACCCCTCCAAAATTGGGAAAACTGCTCTAGAAAAAGAAAAGTGTGTAAAGGGATATTTAATTTTTAAAAAGCATGTCACTATTTAAGTCTGTGATTGTTACTTTTTTCACATTTACATACTCTGTACTTTCCTTACTTCAGAAGGCCAGTTTGTGAATTATAATTAGTTATACGATTTCATATTCATATTAATTCCCATGTTTGATGGTAACCCTTTCTCCCTAGAGTGTCTGGTGTTTCTCATGTGGTGTTTATACTTGATTTCTATTTAAACAGGTTGAAACTCAGGCTTTTAAGAAGAGAATTGCATCACTAGAGTGTCAGCTGCACAAATCTGAGAACACCAAGAAGGGTTTTGAGGTCTCCACATGGAAGCTTCTGCATTTTGTGGAGGTATGTGATAGATTCAAAGACTACAACATCAACAATGATGATGATGATGGTGAATATTTTCACAAAAAGCAAGACATTAACAGAGACCACTCTCAGGGTTACAGTATAATAGTAGGACGTAATCTGGGATTTTAATCTGGCATGCTCTCTTTAGTTAATAGTGCATATGACATGTTTTTACAGATCATCCAAGACTTTCTCTCAGACAGTCAAGTTTCTCAAAAAAACTACTGGTAAGAGATAGATTTCATTAATTATGTCTGGCCTATGACTATTGAGAATTGTTTGCTGAGATAATTCAGTTTATATGTTTATATTTTGAATATTGTTTTTTTAAACATGCATCAAATTCAGAGGATGGTTTATTCGAAGGAAAATACACTGTAACTTGTTTCTATGAACAACACTTAAATAACAATAGTGACTATACTGGGGCCGCTTGTTTGATCAGATCGTTTACGATGTACAATGGTGCCACACTTGGGCAGTATGTGAATTTTTGGGCTTAAAATCTGTTAGAATAAAATAGCAAAAAACTGTATCTATTTTCTTTTTTGTCTTTAATTATAGTTCCCATAAAGACTGCAAAACATTCATTTCAAAATTTGCTATGTTTCCATTTCAAAGCGCATTTCCATTTCAAATGGCAGTGATCAGTGCTCATTCCTGTTGTTGATTATAGGAAATTTGATTTGCTTCATCTGGGGCATTTTGGTCGATTTTTACTTCTGTTTAATCTCTATGAAGTTTGTCACTGAGACCAGATGACTGCAATGTAGAGCAAATATGAAGCTACAACACTAAATTAGAATCAGAGTCGGAAATGGGCGGTAAGATCAGTTAGGTGGGAGGTCTGTGCTGGGGACTGAAGGGAAAGGCAATCAGTCACACAGACATAGGGAGATTGTTACAACCACCCACGCAGAGAGAGGGATCAGGGCACACCAGTCATGCCAAGGCACACAGGAGGGAACTCAAGCAAGCAGGAGAAAGCGGGGCAGTAATACACTGGGTAACCTGAAAGAGTCACAATTCCCTGCAAAGTCTAAACCCCAGATCCATTGGTTAAATAGCTTCAGCAATACTGGAGCACAGATTTTAGTATTCCGGTGGTTGCAAACTGCTGCGGGGGCCTGGATGTGAGGCATGATCGTTGTCACAGAGTAATAATGGGGACATGCCCATACCTACCACTGAGGACACCGAGGTCAAGTCCTCAGTATTTTTTCTGCATGTCCAAAATCCACTATCCTTTATGGGACACGCCTAGGAAGAGTTAACACTTTCAACCTTAGTATTTTAAAAGTCCTGGCTACGGCCATCAATGGGGACCTACTTCAAATTGCTCAGATCCTACCAGATCCCCAGTAATCCCACGGACATGGCAGTGTACATATTTGCTTTACACTTCTTGCCTAGAGAACCTGACCAATGCTGGAGATACTGATCGAGCCTTTGAGATCATTGTCATTAAGGCTTTATAGCAGGTACATTGTACTATTATCATCCGAAGGTTTAATTCACCTTTATATTTAATTGGTGGAAGGTGATTTTTACATTTGGAGGATGAAAACAGGGCAGAAAACTCTTGAGTTGCTGTCAGTAGACAGAAGGAGTTCTACTTTACTTTTGAAAATCGGGAGAATAATAAAACATTGCTTGTACAAAAAGGTGTCACATTCTCACCTGGACTTGGCAGTGATTTTAACAAGGCCTAATCAGCATCTTCAGCCTCTGTGTACTTATTTCCTTGATGACCGTGACACCTCTGTGTGCAACCAGGATCCAGCTTCTCTAATGAAGACCCCCGCCATCTCTGGGAAATATAAGACTATAAACTATTTAACCCGTTAAAGCCTGGCTAGTTGGAGGCTGCAGGCTGTGTACTGTATTGAACTCCATTTACACATTAATATTATTATTTGTGAAATGTGGTATCGAATCAGTTTCGACACACTATGATTTATAGCAGCTATAGTTGTAGCATGACATGCAGCTGGTGAGTTGATAATGAAAGAGCATCTCTGATGTCACACAGAATGTGACATGTTACTGTTTAAAAAGCTCAGCTTGGAATACATTTACCTATTTATCAAACGCTTTTATCCAAAACAGTGTATAATTGGGAAAGCAGGTCCAGGTGGTTCTCAGTACAAGTGGAGCTGAGGACCTCTTGCTCAAGGGACCAATGTGAAGTCACACTAGTGACCACAGTATTTCAGCCAGCAACCTTCCAATTATGCACACTGCTGAGCCACACACACAATAAGTAAATTGTTGTGAAATAATTATTCAGAAAAAGGAGCATTATTTTTCAATAGATTATTTTTCCAGATGTTACAGTACATTAAGAACACGATAGAAATTACTGTAGAGAACCCATGCACATGTAAATACAGATTTTTCTCTGTAGACACCAAGAATAGTTCTTCATCCGGATGTGGTATCATCCTCTAGAGTAAACAAATGCCATCTTGCAATCAAAATGATAAGTGACAGCGTATAGTATTAATTTCAAACTGAATCAAACAAACAAAAACATATTGCTAATAAATCATCCGAAGGGGATGTGAATAAAATATTGAGTGATAAACTTTAAGATGTTGTACTGTGTTCATCATGGCTTGTCTCTTGACTATTGGTATTATCTTGGTGTTTTTAAAATAACTAAATGACCATTAAAAATACTTATATACAGTAATACACACACAGTATGTACAGACATATGTACAATTTCAGTTTCCAGGATATATTATTTTTCACTAAGTAGCTAATTTTTTTGGAACACATGCTTGTTAACACAAACATCTCGGTCCTCCAAACTGCGAACATACGGAAGCAACTGAATAGATACAGCACACAGTTAGCTTCAAGGGGTTCAGTTACCTCTTGGCTAGGGTTAGAATGGGTAGGATGCACAACACAACCAGTTTTGAATGTTGTGTGGTCGTTGGTGCCAGACATAGTTTTTAAAGAATCCCAGAAACTACCATCTTGCTGCTTTTTTTATTCATTGCAGTTCCTGAGTTTACAGGGGATGGTGAAGCAAGCAAAACACATTCAATAATGAAAACAACTGATGTGTAGAATGACAAACAAAGGGCTTCAGTAGCAAATTGTGGGTCCTACCTGGCACTAGCTAAGTGTACCTAATAATGTGGCCACAGAATGTGCATCCATCCATCTTCCAAAAGGTCATCCTGGTCAGATTTGTGGGGCAGCACACACTCACACATACAATCATATGACATAATTTTAAGATGTGAATGAGCCCGACTGCATGTGGTCTAATTGTGGGAGGAAACTCACATGACACAAGCAGAACATGAAAACTCAGACGGAGAAGAGGTAGGATTCCAATACCCAGCCTTGGAGGTGTGAGGCCACCCTCCTGAGTGTAAAAAAGCCAAAAAGAATTTGACTGTATAAGAATGCACATTTGCATTTTTTTATTTACATACAGACACACACAGGTTTGTAATTATATCTTTGTGGGGACTCTCCATTGATATCTATGGGGAAAACACTAACCCAACATGATGACCTTAATCCCTACCCAGCCCTGACCTTAACTATAAGTAACTAAATACAATAACCCCAATGATACAAGAATTCCAATGTACTTGTACTCATACTTTGACAAATGGCAAATAAAGGATTTGTGTTTGTGTGTGTGTGTGTACCATATATAATCCGTTGCTTTATATGTATTCACTTTTTTATTTTATAAGAGCAGTTGCAGCTAAGCACTCAGGGATATCACGCTACAGCCTTTTGATTTTCCAGTTTGCAGCCTGCTGCCAACTTTTCAAGACTTTAGTGAAAATTTAATAATGATGGGATTTTCTGATTGATTAAATGTCTAAGCTGGACTCAGGTACCTTATTTATTTGATTATTTCCCTGAGTTGATTCACTTGCTGCACCGTTCCAGCTTCAGGATCGCTCCTTTCAAACAGTGTTCTTATGTTACAGCTCTGCAAGCGATGCCAAGCTTCTCCAGTCCCAGGCACCAGCCTCCTGTCCCACAAAGAAGACTCCCTGGAATGCTGCAGCTCTGTCTGAGGAAGCCAAGGAACTCACCCGCTCTGTTAGAGCTATTCTTGAGGTGGATTGTAAGTGAGCTCTTGTGGCACATTGTGTCGTCTTGCATGCAGAAGACTCCCAGGAAAACCGTCCTCCTGTAGCCCCTTTGTCTGCCAACTGAGGAGTGATCTTTGTTAAACTGCGTCAACAACTACAGTTAGGGACGACACTGCAAAGTTTTGAGGGCTTCTCATCATTCAAATCAACGCAAACTTTGATGTTTTAGTAATGGCTACTAATTGCAGAATTCATATTAAATATCTAGTGCATTTTATTGGGTTTTATCTCTAGCTACTCCTGTTATAGTTTCTGATAAAATAAATATCCATTATACATCCAGGTTCTAAAAAAGTATTAGTGCATGATGACTTCATTAGTATACAGTATACATTCTGTGTTAAGTAGCCTAATGTGACACCTATATTAATAGCAAAGTCTGTCCTGTTAGATGGCACTGAAAGGGCTCCTTTCAACTCCCCCCACACCTCTACTGTTCTGTCTTAATCAATAAACTTGTAAAGTATTCAGTCCTCTTTCTTGTACCAGGCAGGAGTCAGCTCCATACCTATGCTTCGAGGTGGTGGAAATGACCATAATACGTAGGGTGTCAAAAACGTCATGGTTTGTTTAAATGGCTCATGATTTATTTTTGAAGGGAAGCAGGCTGGCAATAATCTTTTCGCACAATTCTGTGGATATGCTGCATGTAAAACTGGGTCAGTTCAAAACAAAGTCTAATGAAAGGTGCTTTTCATTGTGACCCGTTGAGCCCCGTTGATCTAAATCATTTCGGCATGGCTGGCGTTGCCTGGATACAGTATTCAGAATATGAAATTGTCTCTCAAATAACACCAATACATTTAGGCATATATTAAATATGCATGTAAATTACTTATCATGACGGGTATAGAAAACAACCCACAGTGCGCGTGAAGGCCCAGTAAAAGATTTTGACTTATTCTGGTGCCACTTTAAAATAACGCTACCCATATAAAGGGTTTATGAATGGTTTATAAGCTGGTTATTAATTAGGTTGTAACACTTTGTAAATTATTAATGTAATAATTTTATACAAGCTATAACACAGGTTTCTTTTTATTAATGGGTTACTACCATTTACAAGGGGCAAAATGGAGCCTTTTTGTAAAGTGGTACCCTTACTCTGGTTCTTTGGTTTTGTTATTGGCTAAGCTGCCCATATCCAAGGCTCATACGAAGAGAATCTTACTGAAGATATAATACGGACGCACTATATGTTTGCATTATATTACAATACATCACAAAATAACAGTTTATAAATTTATAAAGTAAATTATATCAATTAATAATTTATAAAAATGTATGATGTAACAGAAGTTTGATGCTGGATCTTATTCATTCCACCTCAGAAAGATTGCTAGAGTAATATGAATCAGTAAAAAGATTAAGGCAGTTTACAGTCTATTAGAATTATATACTTTCCAAACTGTTTAGCTGAATGGAATGCATCTTATTCACAGAGTTCATGGGATTGATTTAGCAGATCAGTTGCAGAGCTACAGTCAGTCGGCTACTGAAAACTGGTCTTTGGTTGGCTGAAGAGGGACCAGACTTAGGGATGCTGTGATAATCCTGATGCACAGACAACAGATACAGGAGACTGGAGATAACCCTACCCACCTACATACCCATACTACTTCCTAGTTTGTTTGTAGTTTGTTTTTCCACATCATTTAATTTTTCATTCAATAATTGTTTAAAATATTCTTACCCTAAACTATTGTGTGTCAGTCAGTGACACTGTTGTTTGTTTCTTGTTTGAGTGCTTTTTGGAATGATGACATTGGGACTGTACAATATAAAAAGAATTTAGATTTCCTTTAAAGTCCTGACAAGAAGCTCTTCTAGAGTGACAATTACATTTCCACCATCTTTCTCTGCATTAATGTACATTGAATTGTGTGCGACATTCTTGACGTACAATATGAATGTTAAGTGTCACTACTCCGGCTCATATCAGATGAGGATATGCTCATCACAATTCAGTTCATGGTTTGCGATGTCTGAGTTATTTACATCAGTCACAGTAATCTTTGAGGGGCCCTGTGATGTATCACTGAGAAACCCCGATACGCTGCTGTATGCTTGGCCTGACCAAGGTGACGGAGTTAATGTAAACAATGGATGTCCTTCATACTCTGTTAGATCAGTGTGATTTACGCAGCTGTCTTTATGCTCCATCGTAGTAAAAATTCAAATCTTGTCATTGATAATACTATTTAATATGGCCCTGTTGGTACGGAGTATACCAGTATGGAAAGTGAGTATAAATATTTATGTATTTGTTTTTAGCTATTACAATTTGATATGAGGAAAACTGTAAAGAGGACAAAATTGTCAGATGGTTATGTAATGACTGTACATATCTTGAATTTGTTCATATAAAAGAGAGGAATTATGAAATAAAGTCTTCCCAGAAATGTGATTGTTTTTTCAGTTATACGTTATTTTTGTTATCATTCGCTGGGATAGATTTATGAGGATTCATGGATATTGAGGATTTTTATGCTGCAGTAGATGGCAAACATAAATGAATGCTGACCAGCAAGAGTTATATACATAAACAGACGGTATTCCAAGTTTGACCTTGCTGAAGGACTGGGAAATCCTTTGTGTAGTCACACTGTTCCCATATCGTTCATGGTCACATTGAAGCAGTTCGACACCTCCACACAGAAGCCTGCAGTGAATATAATTACTTATATATAAACACATCATAGCTAGCATCAGTGTTTCATCACATGAAACAACTCCGTTCTACACAAATGCCCATGGGACCCATGGGCATTATTTCATGGTAAAATCTAACCAGAAGTAAATGAACAAGCCCTGTATCCTGAACAGAAAAGCCTGGACTAAGAAACTCATTATTTGCAACTCAATATTTTATCTGAGGAGATAAAGCTAAAATTTGGCAATCCTCTTAGCCTCTGTCAGAAGAACCATCCAGCAAGCTCAAAGTATATATTATACAATGATTATTGCTTATTTATATATAAATAAGTGGTGTTTTTGTATAAATGATTCTATGGTTTGAGAATTACTGTTAAGAAAACCCATAAAAATCCAGCTCACACATGTACGACACGGGTTGTCACACCTGAATTGCTAGCTTGTGTGGCTCGGTGACTGCAGGGGGCGCCGCTCTCGTCCCCTTAACCGGTAGCAGATATTGACAGACCAGTGGGCGCTCCCCGTGGCAGCAGAGATGGATGATGCCGGCTTGGTTACAAAGACCTTCTGAGACAATGGAAGGCGGCTGTAGGTACCTTGAGCTTCGCGGTCTTCTGACAATCCATAGTGTGGCCTTGTAAAAGAAGATACTGCCACTCAGGTCATCTGTTTATTGAGCAAACAGCATGGCTTTAATAAGTGCCTCTGCGCATCTCATTTGAGTATCTCAGTAGACTTGCTTTCAATAATAATGGCTTACTCTTTATGATATTACGTTACACGTCATTTCATACATACAGACATAATGTATATTTTTTATTGTTACAGGAGTAGATATCATTATCCAGGAGAAAACAGGTGTGTAAAAGGGCCATCTGTCTCGCTGCCGTTTTGTGAAGACTTCCTACTTCTTGTTTTTCGTGTAGGAAAGAATGCGCTGTATGTCTGAGAGCAAGCGTGCCTGTTGGCGACAGGCAGAGCCACTGCAAGCTGGAACGGCAGCTAACAGCATGTTCCAGGTGCAGCCGGGTCACCAAGTGCGAGCCTTAGAGAGCTGTCCATCAATTCAACTGGCCTAACAGCTGTGTGCTAGTGAGAAAGGGTGTTCTAGCAACACTCAGAAAGCAGGCTATGCAGAAATCGTTGGGTATTTTTAATAAGCTGTCGGTTCCTGAGAAGTGACAAAACACCTCCTGCAGACATAGCAAATAATTCATCGTATTCTTACACCAGTGGTTTATTCATTTCTGTTTATCAATTGGATTTCTTTTTCTGGAAAAATCCTTATATCACTGGAAGTTTATTTTTTAAATGAATGACTGTTCTTCAGGCGTGTTTGGTGGAGGTGGCATGGGGAAGGTAACTTAGACAGAAGATATTCAGCAGCTGAATGCAGTGTGTGTTATGTCCTTAATGATGAAGATTTGAGGACCTGGAGCTTAAGAGGGCGGCACTCTCCTGCTGTGGAGCAGGGAGTCTGGCTGCATGTGCATCGAAACGTTTGTCACGGTCCAGACGTCACAAGTCTGCCTGGATGGAGACGGCTCACATTTTGCTTCCCGGCTGGCATGTGGGGGGTCATATATTTGCTGACACATGGTGAAGCCCTGACTGTCACCGACCAGGAAGTGATTTGCCACTCCCACCTACATTTCCTCCCTCTCCAATCTGGAGGACAGACAGCTGATAACACGGCACCTTGTAAGCCTCCTGAAGAGAGGACAGAAGCCCCCTCTCCTCCGTCGCCTATCACACGGCTTAGAAGGGAAACGCATCTGCTGCAGAAAGCCAAGTAGATGAACTAGAGGTGCAGGAATCAGTGGAAGGCATGGGGGTGGATAGAAGGGAGGGGGAGGGAGGAGGGGGCAGGGTTGACAGCAGCTGAGGAACCGTGAAGCCCTAGTTAGATTGCAAAAGGTTTTGAATTAGAAAACCTTTCTCTCAAACAGGGCTCAGACGCGGAAATCCTCTCACGTCTCTGAACCTTCTTATTTGCTGCATAGATGAGAAGCGCCTGTGGGCCACCATGCCTTGGAAAGTATGTATAGGAAAGATATACAGGCAGTTTTAAAACTGTATAATTATTATTGTTATTATGTATTGTATTTTTATTTTCACGCGGTACCTACAAATTTGACTTAAAGAAACACTGAGGTGTCACGATGAGCAAGGTATGGAGCAGGGAGAGACGAGCAAGAGTCAAGGAGTCGGGGGAAAATGGAGTTTAATTCAGAGTAACAACCAGCAGGAACCCAGGACATGCAAAAAAGACATTAGGACGTTAATGACAGGACTGGGGAAAGATTAACAGGGAAGCACTTAAATACATGAAGTCAAATAAACAAGACTAGACACAGCTGGTAACACAGAATTCCACACATGGTTAACGGGGGGACGTGGCACACAGGAGGAGCGGCCGAGCAGGGCATGACACTTAGGGAATGGATCTCGTTTGTAACCTGGGGACTGCCTCCAAGAATGATTACATCAATGAAGTGCCTGGTACTACTTAGTATAGATAAATAAGGTAAACTAGATCATCCACAGGTGCATGCTGTATCATCCACTGACAGTGACCAGGAGCAGCTGTGAGTTAGTGCACTCAGCCATGGTGGCTGATAAGTTAACTACTCTAGCAAAATGGTTAGATGCTGATTATCCATACTGAGAAATGCACCGATCCTCCTGTCAGTGCTTTGGCTTCAGTAATGTATAACAAAACTCTTGTTTCTGAGCAATACACCCTTCTTTCCCAGTATCTTGATAGAGGTCCAACCAAGTCTGCTGTGTAATTGTACTAGGTTTATTAATTGGTCTGTTCAATTACAGAATGCAAAATTGCACACGTTATTGATGTATTATACTCACAATACTGATGTATATACTTACATTATTGATGTATTATTCTTGATTCAGATATACAATCTTCTATTGCAGATATGAAATTTATTAATTAAAACTGGATCAATAGAGAACTAGACATCGTATTCAAGAAAATGATTTCAAATTGGAGTTTCATACAAAGGAAATAATGCTGCAAATGATGTTTTTAGGGTTTTTCAGATGGTCTAGCAACATCAGTTATATAACTCAAAATCAGTCCATCCATCCATTTTCCATAACAGCTTAACCAGGGCAGAGTAACACTAACTTAGGTGCAAATCACAGAAAGTATGAGTGTGTGATGCTGGTCCATCACAGGAGATCCCTCTGTAATGTTCCAGTTGATCATTATTTTGATCAATTCCTCAATTCACTGGACATTAATGGCATAATGTTTTCTTTGGTAGTATAAAATTTAAAATAAATATGAAAATCCTTTGATCATATTTCATGCTGATCTTCAGTACAATGATGAATACATAAGCTCTTTCAGACATACTTTTTAAATAATTATAAGAAGATATATCTAATATTAAGCCCATTTACAGTCCTTCATCTATTTGTGTGGGATTACATCCCAGTAGTTTATCTGGCATCAAAATGTGTCTTTTTTTTCTAACCCGAAAATAAGATAAAATATGTAATATCAAGTAAAACAAAACAGTGCATCTTATTAAAATATGGCTTACATTAACACGGGAGATTTTTTTTTTTGCTAATCCACTGGGAACACCTGAAATGTGAAATTTATTTCACTGTGAGACTTGCTCAGGGCAGGATGGCAAATGGAGCCATGTGAGACAAGGGTGGGAGATGGTTTAAACAAAAGCAGGCAGGGAAACGAAGAAACAGAGAAAAAAAACAGCCATTTTGGCATCGACTTGAGGAAAACGCACGCAAGAAAAAACAGGCCCCAGGCTGCAGAGTGTCTATATTAAGTATCCTGACCATTATTGAGCATACCTATGAGCCAAACTATAAGCCATTCATTTAGCTTTGTGATATAATATTAAATCAGCAATCATCATTCTGGCCTGATGACTTCGTGTGAGAAAATTGCTGTTATTTACAAAGAAGTAAATCTGCATTTAAATCATTATATTATCTTTGCTGATCACTGTTTCATTTGAATTTAAACTAAATGGTACACAGAAACACCTCTCACAATGACTGCCGTCATCATACTCATTACAGTAAGAGTTTTTATCTTCTAAGGAACAGCCTCTTTATTCCATACTACACAATGAATAAGTACGTAATTGTACCAGTTATAAAGGTCCATGAAAAAACATGCTGAATTATAATTCTTGATTACATTTAAGCCGGCATGAATTTTAACATGTTATTTATATACTATACTATATTAATTTGTTATTTGAGAAAATGATGCACCATTTCGATGTTTTTTGTGATGGATTGTAATTTTATCCAAGGATAAAAAGGTGCTCTTTGCTTCCAGGGTTAGACTGCAATCATTATAATGCTCCCTATATATTATAAAAGTCTCTTAAAACGTTTTATAACATCCCACAGGTTTGCAAATAATACTAAATACGGCATCCTGGTTGCAATCTTAAATCATGAATCTAGTTACTATGCCAAATGGAAAACACAAAATAAGTAATAAAAGAGTATGTAGCATAAATGAAATGTCTTGGATACTGTATGCTATGGGAATGCAGCTGCTTTATTTCTGCACAAGTTGTATAAGAACTTTTATAGTGTGTGTCATGTTGGCCCACAGATCCCTTCTATATGCATTTCTTTGAAAGATTTTGAGCTAAATTCAAAACGAATGCTGAAACAGACTTGCCTTCGTTCCTTCAACTCTAAAAATCATTAACAGCATACATTATATCCAGTCCACTGACAACTTCTGGCATAAAATAGAGTATGTTTGTGAGCTGCAAGTGGATGCTCTTTTAAGGTGTATTCTGAAAGAACTTTAGTGAATAGACATTAGAATAGATAACCTTCATCAAATCTTCATTATCACATTTTATTAGTAATTTCTTGGGTAAATTATTCAAGGTCATATAAACACTATTTTATTGTGGTAACTTCTGGTTTCTTACCTATGTACTCAAGGTCTCTACTTTTGTTATCCAATTTGGATGTATAAAAATGACTATGTATCTGTGATTTGCTTTTGATCTGATTTTTACAGATACTGTCCTTTCAAATAGCTGGATATTTAACTGGAATAAAATTGGTATGTTGCTTAATATGAGCAGCAAGACATTTTGTTTTTGGGGGATATTAGTATGTAAACAGAACATGAAACATCAGCAGATCTGTTGCTTAAAGCAATGATATTCATAAATGTCACACCATGAAAAACGCAGGTAGGTAAGTTGCACAGCCGTGTGGGTCCCGTCCCCAGTTTGTCCTTCATGCCCGGGGGGCATGCTGTCACGTCCTGCCCAACATGTCCACCTGACCCTTCTGTCTCCTCCCTAGCATTACCCTAACAAGCCACATGTGTTCCTGGTTTGTTTTACCTCTCATTCCTAACCCTCCTGTTAATCACTCCCAGCTGCCTCTCATTAGCTCTATTGTTTATTCCATATACTTGCTTCACAGTGCTGTGTTCCCCCTTCCAGTCATTGACATCAACCTTTCTGGTACCTGTTTCCTTCCTTACTCTAGTCC
>JABFEB020000092.1:18646034-18664356 GCA_019775895.2 Stomatorhinus ivindoensis
TGTGCCATAGTAGAGTAGTAGAGTTACAAATTGTTTGATTGGCACGCTACAGACACACACACACACACACACACACAAACATCATATATACAACATTATATATATTCTTCATCTATAAATGTAAACTTAGTGTAACAACTAAGAATGAAAGCTCCTTTTGGCATAACAGGATTGCTATGTTACACAACAATTTGTGCAGAAACTAAAGGAGAAATGGGGGTTTGTCTTTTCCCTTGGAGCTGCAGTTTGAGCAGGCTGATACTTGTCCACTAGCAGCATGAAAATGAGTCATAACCGATGAATACATGATGCTCTCACTTCACAGTTGGACGAGCACAAGGCAACAGTGAATTTCCTTACAATACATTGTTTCGGTCTCTAATTGGTTGAAACACATTGCCAGAACAAATGGAATAAGATTAATCAGGTTCCAAACCAGCATAAATTTTAAATTCACTTATTTCATATTAATTCAATTCTATTGACAGATTTTATTTTTTATATAATGATTTGACATTTGTCCATAGGTGCAGATAAAAACAAGAAAAGTTTATAAAAATATTTGAAAAATTAACTCACACTAAAAAGAGTTTTCTTAAAAAAAAAAAAACAATTCTGGTGTTAAACTCCAATAATTGTAAAAGTTTAATAAAATGCATGGTAATTTTTGTCTTTTTGGACATACTGTAATCTTTAACTGTTAATAGTAATGGTTGACTTTTTTTAACTTGAGCAAATTATGAATCTAATTATGAATTAGAATTGCTTCAGAAAGACTTCCAGCCAACATATTTTCCATTAACTCCTGCAGAAAGATGACAGACAATCATGTGTATACAATCACGACAATTATTTTCTGTAGGTTCATCAATTATCCACCTGAAGTTACAGGACAAGAATGAAAAACAAACAAATAAATAAGTTCATTATTTCCTACTGACAGGTTGACTTTGTCTAAACACAAAGAAACATACTGGCTATGTTAGACAAACTGGGTATTACACATTGACTGTGTTACTCACAGTTGTTAGCGACACTGATTGTGTTAGCAACACTGGTTGTGTTTGCAACACTGGCTGTGAACTACACTAGCTGTGTTAGATACACTGACTGTTGTGCTAGACAGAATGGCTGTGTTAAACACGCTGGCTATTAAACACACTGGCTGTGTTAGACATGCTGGGTATTAAATACATTGGCTGTGTTAGACACAATGGCTGTTTAACACACTGATTGTGTTAGGCACACTGGCTGTGTTAGAAGTGCTGGCTGTGGTAGACATGCTGGCCAAGAATAAATACATGCAATTTGAACAGTGTACTGTGATCTTTTTTTGCAGATTTGACTGGCACAAAGTCAGTCGGACAAAATCTGGCATGTTTTAATGTCTGCTTTGAAAACATAAAACATTTTTAGGATTCACAGTAAAATTACTGCACGATTGAAGGTTTATATGATTAAATAAGTGGACAGAAAATGTGCACAATACTTTAATGTTTTCTGAATTTTTATTGTCACTTTTTAAAAATCAATGTTTAATGTTTGCATGGAATTCTAAATTAATGCGTCTCAGAAGAAACATTTCATTCTTGATTATGACCCATAAAAGTCTATTTTTGCATATCCTGGGTTAAAGTTGAATACTGTAGACATGCATTTAAAGTCTTTTATTCATTAGATTTGCAAACATAATCAATAAAATTTTCACGTCAAGTCATTTATGGCCATAACACTGGAAGTTGGGAAAAACGCATTTATAACATTTTTAATCAATAAAGCTTGCCATCATTCTATTACCATGCCATATGGGACCTTTCTCTAACTTGGGCTTTCTCTGCCACCATAATATTCCAAATATTATGAATATTTTAAAACATTATAAATAATTAAACACAAATAACAGAAGATTCTTATGGACTGTACATTGTCAATAGGGAATTGCTAGAGCTTCATACTATGATGGAACCTACTTTCCAAATTATTTCTCAATGCATGTTCAGTTATCAGCATGGTCTCTCAGTGGGCATCATTGTAGCCTCACACCTCCATCGTTTCTGGTTTGATTCCTATCCGGGATTTATGTGTGTGGTGTTTGCATGTTTATACCTGAGTCCATATGGGTCTCTTCTGGGCATGCCGGTTTCCTCCCACGCTCCAGAGACGTGCGGCTTAGGTGAATTGTCCAAAGCGTGTGACTGTGCATGTGACTGTATGGCCTGTGGTGTGCTGGTGTCCCCCTGTAGTGTCTGTTGTTATGTGCCCCGTGTGCCAGATTTACCGTGACCTTTTATTGTATAAGCAGGAAAATGGATGGCTGAAAGAGTCAGGTTTCGGTGACATTAGTGAGTCCTTGAACATACAACTGATTGAACATACAAGACTGCACGTATTGCCATTCCTCAGAACAAATATTTGCCCTATTGTCAAATGCATTGTATAAGTTTCCATTGAAATGTGGCCATGCAGAATAGCATAATAGGGGTTTGTGCTTCAGTGTTTACTATGAACATTCACCCTGTAATGCTTTTCTGACAAATAACAGTTTCTCGGATTCAATAAGTAATATTTATTTTGGGTTATTTGGACAGATCTTGTAGTTGTGTGATAAGGATGCTTTTCTTCAAATGAAGCACTTTTGTCATATCTACGGGCCACTTGGAATTTCTAATTACTTGATTCTAACATCCTATGAGTAGGTTTTGCTCAGTTCTTGTCATGGCAACCTTTCGTCCTTCCGCAGCCTGGATTCAGGAATTTAATTTTCACAGTC
Source organism: Stomatorhinus ivindoensis (assembly GCA_019775895.2). Lineage (NCBI taxonomy): Eukaryota > Metazoa > Chordata > Actinopteri > Osteoglossiformes > Mormyridae > Stomatorhinus > Stomatorhinus ivindoensis. The sequence goes on from JABFEB020000092.1 coordinate 18,648,805, forward strand.
TCTAAAAAAATGTAGGATGAGCAAAAATGGAAAAATATTGACTAGCAAGCCATCCATCAACCTAGGGTGTGCTACTTAATAACAGCTTTGTCGGTGTCGTGCAGGCATAAATGCAGAGAGGTCTACAGCTGTGTGGCATTCCAACTTGATGCAGCTGTAGGAAACATCTGGTCCTTTTTAAATCCCAAAACAAAACATTAAAAATAAATGTAATGCAAATAACCATGGCCAGACTATACTGAATCACAGCTTTTATATATGGCAGAGATATAGTTATAGAAATGTGCCGTGTTCTCATTTGCAAAGAGACTGCAATTAACAGAGCCATTTGAACATGATAGTGCTATAATACATAAACTTCTGCATTCAGCTGAGATCTAACTCAGAAATATGTGGACTAAGGTTATGTGCATTGTGCATGCCATGCTTCCAGCTCTATTTCCCGATTTAGAAAGTACATGTAGAAGCCTCTAAGGCTTCTTCTTGAGAATGTGACCCTGTGATTTATTGAATGCTTCTGTACCAAAAGCCTTCAGGATGAACAAAAAATGAAAAAAGGCTGAATTCATCATTTGAACCTGTGCTGTTTGTTCACTGAAAACCTCTTCTGTTTTGTTGTGGAGGAGGAGGAAAGAAAATTTTAAGACAGAACATATTCAGTAGATAAGTCATCGGATCTTTTTTCCCTTCAAGGCCAAAGATATCTCTGGGCTTTGCAGAGCTCGCACATGGCATTTTGCGCCCTACCTCAACTTTGAGGGGCAAGCCTCCACAGGCGGTGACATTTCTCTCTCCAAACATCTCATAAAACAGACGTCTGATAGGCCTGGGATTCTCAGATAGTTGAAAAGAAGCCAGTCACCGGTATCATCATGTCCAAGACAGGAGAAATTTGCTCCTCGTAATTTACTTACTCAAACTCAAATTTTCATAACAATGTTTATGTGGTAAGGTGATGTTGATTTCAAACAACTATATGCCAGTTTTGCAACCGATACTTCATTTGATTCATGGATACTCACGAGTGTAACTCAGGTGCAGCAGATATCTCAGAGGTACTCTGGTATACAGCCCGCTTTGCTTTGCCAAAAATGCCTATTTTGTTAACATTTTGACCACCCACTTAATCTTTAGCTACTTGATAGAAGGAATCACAAATACATCCTCAGGAGAAAATTGTCTCACTATGTATTCTTTATCTGAATTTACTTATTAGAATACATTATATTATAGTAGTAGTAGTAGTAGTGGTGGTGGTGGTATATTTTGATCCCAAAGGAAATTCCAAAAGTTACAGCGGCACACACAAAAAGTTATATCACTGTACATATACAGTACAAAGACAGAAGACACAATACTGTACAACAGGCACAATAGAAAAATAAATTGCAATTGCAATGTGCAAAATAAAGTGTGCAACACTTAAATACAATACTGGGCTATGACTGAGTGGGGAGAGGGGATGGGGGGTACTTATTATTTTGTTATAATATTCTAAATATAATTCCGAATGTATTATTAAAAACATTTCTGTTTAAAAATCTCATTAGAACAATAAGAAACCAGCACTAAAGATTACTTATTGTTTACATTACAGTCCGATCTATTTGCCATTGATATTGTATGATTAGTATGTCATTCAGAAGAAATAAGATTTTCTTCAGTACTGGGTAACTGGTTACAAGATGAATAGATGAATAGAGAGATTGGATGGATTTTTTGCAGATTTTAATAAAACGTCAAGAATATCAGACTAGACTGAAGAGTCAATGGTAAAACATATTAAATATGTGCTTTGCATGGGGGAAAGCAATAAACTTGCTTTGTTTATAGACAAAAATAATGTTAAAAATGTCAAGTAATTCTAGAGCTACTTCTCCCCAGCTAGCTTAGATTAATATGCAGTTCAGAGCATTTTTTGGTATAAAATTTTCCACTTCAGAAACTTTGTGGTGTTAAGAATATAACCATGCATAAACTGTAAAATTAAGGGGAGGGCTTTCAAGAGGGATGCAATATTTAAATATTGTTACAGGTATACACCAATCAGGCATAACGTTACAACCCACTAACTGTCCTGCCAAACAAGACAAACACAGACAAATCCAGGCAACCAGGTTTATTGAGGGAAGCGCAGGGGGAAATCATAAGCTGTATCCAAGTCGTTATCCGTAGCCGTCCTATGCAAACAGGAGAAGCCAAGACGTGATCCAAAACCGTGATCGAGAGGGAGAGTACAGAGGGTCAAAAACCCAGGAGATCAAGACCAGAGACACAGACAAACAACACCAGGAGATCCACAAGGGGCTTCACAGGAGGACGGGAGGGCAGGAGGGCGGGCAAGTGGCGTGGGAGGCTCGGGAAGGGCTAGAATGACAGACCGTAACTACGGGAGACACACAGAGTTAAAGTGCTCAGTATGGACTGAGCAAGAATACCTCACACCATGCTGCTGCCATGCTTAAGCATTAGCTCGTTAATTGGTGATAGTTGGCTTCAGCTGCTGCTTCTGTGAGGTGGGTGTAACACTAACAGGTGAAGTGAATAACATTGATTATCTCATTACAATGGCACAGTCAGTTCTGATGTTTGCAAGCAAGAAAAAAGGCAAGTGTAAAGATCTGAGTGACTTTGACAAGGGCCAGATTGTGACGGCTAGACAACATGTGACATCATGTGTGTGCGTCATTTACCTGAGGATGCAGTATGAGAAGAAGGCAAGGCATCAGAAGCAGCGTGATGTTCTGGGCAACGTTCTGCTAGAAAACTTTGGATCCTGGCATCCATGTGGATTTTACTTTGGTACATACAAACCAACCTAAACTTTATTGCAGACTAAGTGCACCGCTTCATGGCAATGTTATTTCCTGATGGCAGTGGCCTCTTTCAGCAGGATAACGCTCACTGCCACACTACAGGTATTGTTCAAGAATGGTGTGCGGAGCATGAAAAAGAGTTCAAGGTGTTGACTTAGCTTCCAAATTCTTCAGATCTCAATCCAAACGTGCATCAGAGGAATGTGCTGAACAAACAAGTCTTATCCACGGAAGCCCCACTTCAAAACTTATAGGACTTAAAGGATCTGTTGCTAATATTTTAGTGCCAGATACCACAGGAGACCAACAGAAGTCTTGTAGAGTCAATAAATCAACAGATCAGAGCTGTTTTGGTGGCATGAAGGGTTCCTACACAATATTGGGCAGGTGGTTTTAATATAATAGCTGATTTGTGTATATTCATTTTAAGGAAAATGCTGTATATATGATATTGATGTCACAAACATAAAAATACACAAATCTAAGACAAAATACTGTACAACAGGTACATTTACAAAATCCCACACAGTTACATGGTAATCATGTAGACAACTCCCCAAATACACCTGGGGCAGGAACGGAACACCACACAGCGCAGACCTCATCCCCATCCTTTATAGATTTTTGAGGTGGGACATTTATATCTCAACAGCTGTAGGGTCTAATGATCAGGAGGGTCGTGCGCATTCAGGTCGCCTGTCCCTTCTTTGTGGGCAATGTAAATTGCTGGCTTCTGTCTTCTTTCGTCCAAGTCAGCCCCTTGATCTTCATCTCAAATGGTTCCGCATGCTACCGCATTTTTATACAATATTATAACAAAGAAACGTGAAAAGGCAAAATATATGGACTGATGATAATGACACTTTATTGCTTCCCATGGGGAAATCCTGCTTTCGCCTACCCCATCTTGCTCTCCATGACACGCATGTCTATGAAAGCAAGTATGGAAGTGAAAGACAGCTGCCTGCAGCAGCACCCATTGACCTGGGGGTTATAGGTCTCACTCAAGGGCCCACAGATGTGACAATTCCCTTCTGATCACAGACACAGGGGCTTAGCTCCCTGAACCACATGCCCCCACCCTTTATTTTTTAATGGTTCATTAATACAAGTTGCAACACAGATTTTTCTGACAGACCCATTAGCCCTATATTTCACTTCAAATAAGAGAAGTTTTGTTTTAAAAGAACTATGCAGGAGACAGGACTTCAGACAAAACATATTACATCCAGGATATAACACTTTAGTTAGATGATGTCAGTTTTAAATAAAAAAATGCATTTTAAGTCATTAATAAACAGCACTATACAGTCTATAAAACAAAATGAAAGGAAATAACACCAGGAATTAAATGTTTGGTAATAACCGTTTGGTAAAAAAGTGAATGTATAATTAACTTATACTAATGTCTGATAATTGTCAAAAATAACTGTCAGTGATATTTATTATAAATATTTGTGGTTTACTTATGCTGGGTTGTGTTCTTCTTGTTTATTGTATTTTGTGCTGTTTTACTGTATCTACATTTTACATTATGGTGTAGAAGAGGTTCCTAATCTCAGTGTCAGGAAAATTATTTAATATAATTCAAAATCTGGTAACACTTTAATTCAAATATTTAATAGCAACTCCTTTTACTACTGAAGTACAAATTATGAACAAGTATAGTTGCTGCGTGAGATAACACATGAACAAACATGAGATTAGTACTTTACTTGTGATATTTGTTACTTGTTCCTTCAGTAGTTCACAAAGATTTACAGAATTAAAAGATACAGTAACAAATATAATAACTACTTGAGATACAAGATGCTTCATGATTCATTAATGATGAATGAACATGAGATCTGTAACTGTAACTCTGCTAAATCTGTAACTCAGATTTAGTTTTTTGATTAATACATGAGCATAATATTATATTATTTGTGCCCCTTCAAGGAAAGTGTTACCCAAAATTTCAGTCAAAGGCACTTTTATTCAGTTTGAAATAGAGGTAGAGATGTGTTTTTCTTAGGAAGTGAACACATGTCTGTGCGTTCTGACTGTGAGTTTAGTCTGGATTCATTTGACTACCCATAATAACTTGCTGTCCTTATTGCTTTAGATACTCTAAATTTCCATTGATGTTAAAAGGAGCCCTATTGTGTTTTTCCAGATTTCCCCTTTCCTTTAGTGTGTTATATAACTTTATGTGCATGTAAATGGTCTGCAAATTCTCAAGGCCCAAAGTGCAAGCCAAAGGGAGTAACTCTCAGTAAAGAAACCGCTGTTCTCTAATCTGCCTGAAATGTTTAATTGAAATTCCGACCATTACTTCCGCGACATGGTGAGGTCACGTCATAACACAATCCTTATTGGCTGCCTACCTGCATGGATCTGTCTGCATACTGCAAGACAAGGGCAGAACATGTAGGACAAGCTGACCAATATGGCAAGCTGACCAATCAGATCACAATGGGCTCATGGGGGGTGGGGCTTGCAGCTTTAACAGAGCGTTTCACATAGAGTTATAGATGAAGTGAATCAGATGTACAGTATGGGAAAAATTAATTGTTTTTGAAACATCGAAGCATGTAAATCTATTATAGTAGACACAAGAATAAAATTATGAACAGTGAAAATGAGCATAATAGAGCCCTTTCAAATGACATTTACATTTATGTTATTATTAGTCTAAACTCACTGGCCACTTTATTAGGTACAGCTGTTGAACTGCTTGCTCAGGCAATTATCAGGCAATCATGTGTCTGCAGCACAATGTATAAAACCATGCAGATACAGGCTAGGATGTTACGATAGGACTTGGAGGAGTGACAATCTATAGGTGGCTTGTAAACAACATGATAGACATCATATTAAACTGAACTGTACAAAACCAGAAGCCAAAAGGGACCACAAAGGGATCTAAACCAACAGTAAGTCAAATCAAGAATTAACACTGATTAAACTAAACACAGGACGACGCTGGGGGACCTAAACACAGGACGACGCTGAGGGAACTAAATACAGGCAACAATTACAAGCAGGAACTATAGGACACAGAACTAACATCCATATCCACATAGCAGGCGGGAGACAAACGCACAAACAATGACCAATAGAATAAAAAGGCAAAGGCAGACATAAGTTTAAACAATATAACTTGTACGCGCAGGGAAATGAGTCACGCAGCACGTCTCTCAGCGGAAACAAAAGGTAAAATTTCAGTCTCAGCCTCGCATGCGCTGTGATAGCACCGTGCATGTTTACACTAACTGAATACATATAGTTGTACAGTAAAAATAATTGACAAAGATAGACAGCAGTAACAGTAATTATATAATAAAACAATTTTTAAATAAATATTTTAATTTTAATATAAATAATGAACCATTAATACCTTTAATTATTATAATATTGTTGTGCCGAGCGGAGACGGAATGGAGACAAAGGCGCACACGTCAGGGTATCGAGGAATACTGGGTTTAATTACAGGTAAGGCAGACGGACAAAACAATGACCGGACTGGGGAAACAAACTGAAACGCGGACGAAATACAGAGGACTAATGACAACAACCAGAAACAGCTGATCACATGGGGATTCCACACGGGGTTAACGAGCGGGCGTGGTACGCGGAAGGAGCGGACGATCGGAGGAGGACACATTGTTTGGATACATTTATTTTCCTGCTTTACAAATTACTGTTTTGATAAATGTGCTTAGATGTGTATATGCTAAATGTGCTTAGTACAGTATATGCTATTGTTTGAGGCACCCTTAATGTACCACCCTGTTAGTATATATTATGGGAAATATTTATTGGAATTTTTTTTTTTAACATATTAAAAATAGCAATTTAAACGCTGATAAGCTGTAGAGTGTGTGCTAGCTAAATGTTGCTCACTCAAAGAGCTAGAGCTAAATTAGCCAGAAATATTTCACCCTGTTAGGCTATGTATGGGATATGCAGCCTACTGAGTAGAAATTGTACAAGAATATTATTTTCATTAAAATGACTTGTAGATTTATTATTTGAGTGTTTCTTGTGTATGATAAATAATAATAGTATAATCAAAGTATTATTATTCTATGAGTGTATTTCTTAATTATTTGTTACTACAGTGGTATTATTAGTAGTTGTAGTAGTAGTATTGTTGTTGTGAATCTGAATCTACTTGTTAAGAGGCCGACTCTGTTCCACCCTGTTATATTCTATTCCACCCTGTTAGGCAATGATTTAAAAAATATATTCTAATCACAGCAGTAAGTGTTTAGCATATTTGTATATTTTTTTTGTTAAATGAGGTACATATAATGCATTTACATGTACACTTTTATTTCTAATTAATAAAATTCCTCATACAACAAAATGGGAACAAAAAATGCACAGATTCCATTATTCTGACATTGTACTCTTCATAAAATTAAAACTGTTAATGCTACAAGAATGAAACTTTTATCATAGCAAAAGGGACACGTTGTCTCCCAGAAAAGTTCAGTATTGTTTGACTTGTATTTTATTTCAACTCTGTGATTACCATGTACATGTCCCTAACAGGGTGGAAAACGTCTGGAGAAATATATACAAAAAACATCCCAAAATTATAATATTTCCAACCCCTAAGCTCGGCAAACATGCATTCCTCATAGCTAAGTATGGTATAGTCCTTGACAAAATGTTTAAACCATAAAATACAATCATTCCAATTTTCAGTAAACAGACAAACAAATATGTGGTTCAAAACAAGAATCACCCACATGCATTTTGCAAGAATTGTGTGACGCTGCCATCTCAAAGCAAAAATCTAGTGTTTTCCCTGGAGGTGTGTTTGCAAGCGAGGGTAGGGCAAGGGGAATGGGGGGGGGGGGTGAACAGTAGGGTCACCGGAGGATAAACTGAATACGTAACAGCTAGGGAAAATGTAGTGGTGCGTTCGTTTTTTTTCTCGGAATTCCGATTTGAGTGACATCACGTCCGACAATCTCTCGTTCGAGTTACCACATCTCGGAACAAATATGGCTGCCTCCATGAATACGCTGCTGTGTGTTGTTGCTTTATATTTGAGCAGATTTCGAGTGAGATTATTTTTCTGAGACAAAAAAAACAAGAAACACGAACTAGTCAAACCACATTCATAGCGATATTCTTTTTTCGAGAGGCAACTACAAACAAACCAAAGACACTAACAAGTCTGATAAAAATCTGATATTGCATGTTAGGATACTGTTTAAGGTCATGATGTGGTATTCTCTAAATCGAACACGTGCAATTACATTTTTAACTAATTAATACGTTTAACAAAATAAACATTTTTAAAGATTTATAAAATAGAATTACTGTTGTGTGTACGCCGCCAGGTTGAAATTACGTCACAGGGGCATCTCGGACAACAAAATCTTGTCCTACCTCAACGTCATAAAAGAGGCGTGTTTCCGACAGGAAGTAACGTTTTTCGTGACGTTTCATGACGTTGGCATCCCAGTTCCGAGTTGTAAAGAAATAATTGAAGGCGCTATAGGTTACTGGTGGCCATGCTAGTTGTATCTTCCGTATGGATACTCGGCACAAGAGTTTTATTCCATTCATTTCTTTCGCCAATAATTTCAACAAACACTATAATCTTACTGTTTTGATCTTGTAGAAGTAATATTTAATTGTTTGTAAAACCACAATGATACATATGTCAAATAGTATATGTATACGTTTAATTTATTGAAAATATGTTTGTTTTGTTTATCGACTGCCCCTGAAAATAACTGCATTGCTTGAATACGTTAACATGCTTGACTAAAAAATGTAGCTTTTAAAGAACACTTACAAAATCCACGCTACCGGTTAAACTGTAATGATAGCGTATAGCTGATTGTTCCATGTCAACTCTGAACTGACTACGTCGTATTTTATCTTGTGAATTAAGCGAAGATGAAAAAATAAAGACACATTGGAACTACTCAACCCTATGCATGTCCCCATTTCTCATGGCTTCTTATTTAAAACTATCGTTTGCAATTCAGTCTCATAATTTAAGATAAGGATTATTAACGTAGAAATGATTTTCCTACTTTCTGGACAAAGTCACAGTACCGCAATGCTTCAGCAACCATTGCTGCCATGGATGTATAAACTGGAAAGCCGAAATTTATGAATGAGCGACATGCAAACCGATCGCTATATATATATATATATATATACACACATACACACACACACACACGTTTTTAAATTTTAGGCAGAGGTGTAGATTCTATGTATTTATGTTATTGAAATAAGACTAACTCCCCAATTAATGCAAAATTTGAAGAATATGGGTAGATAATATGATAATTATCTTATTTCCCTGCACTTTCTTCTTGCCGTGGTGGGGTTGCTTTTTTTCTTTCGCGCACGAACACATGTAGTTCAATGTGACGGCGCCGCAGATCGGCGAAGCTGGCTGCCGCTTGCCTTCTGCAATTGGACGAAAGTAGGTCAGCTCGCGCTCACGTGCCTCCCATTCCCAGCGTTTATGCGCTCTGTGTCTGTGTGTGGAGCGCGTGATGACACGCTAATCATTTGCCTAAGAAAATCATTCCATGTGTTTTGTTTTGGGAACCGATATTTTGTAAAGGTGACATATTGGCGGGCAAAGTGTGAAAGGTTAACGACATGCCAATAATTATCAAACGCACATTGCGCCGTGCTTCGTTTACATTTTAAATCCGTATTATATTTACTTGCCAGTTATATAGTCAGAAGCGCTGTTTCATGACAATGATCTTTTTGTTGTGCCGCGTAAGTCATTTTAATGGATGTACTTGAGCACGTTTTTTAACTGAATACACGGCTCTTTGAATCCAGCATGTCTTTTTACCCTACGTATTTGGTCACTACTAATGAACCATTTAGCTTTCAGCAGCTGGAAAGCGAATTCATGATTTATTATTAGTGGGATTTTGGTTAGATGTCAAATTATTAAAATGCCATGGTGTGTAGAAACGAGACAGCGGGTATCTAGCAGAGATGTAAACTGTGAGAAGTAGGTCTTCTACTGCACACTTTCTAGAGCGCCTATACTAAGCGCACTCGTTTGGTCATAATATACTAATAAAGAAATTAGTATTACACTATTACATATTTGTATACACAGGAATAATGACCACGGAAACTTGCATGTAGGCGGCGTCTTGAAACAAAATATTGTGAGCGAGCTGTAGGCGGCGTCCTGCCGCCCCCCTTGACGTCAGAGCTGTCAGTATCCACACATGGAGCTGCGGATCTTTTCAGCATCGCTGGCCGCTTATCTGCGCTCAGTATCGCGGTGTGACCAAAGCTGCACCGTCCGTCTCAGCGTTAAAACCAGTGGGTCCGCTTTTTTATACACCTTTCGTTCACGGGGATAATCTCTTCCAGTTACAAAGCAAGTTCATTAGCCATCCTTCGATATTTTTCCCCCTCCCCCGTTGATTTTTTTTTTAATTTTTCCCCCCGGAATACAAGGTTGTGCTTCTGTTGAAACGAATGGAGAAAATGTCTAGACCTCTCCCAGTAAACCCAACTTTCCTACCTCCAACTCATGGCGTGCTGAAATCTCTTCTGGAAAATCCCATGAAACTGCCTCTTCACCACGAAGAAGGTAAAATATATGAATTTAGTTTTGTTTGCTAAAGAAAATCATGGTGTTAATTAAATCAGACAGCTCTGTTGTAGTCCTAGCGTAAACGATTAAAAAATCCTTTTTCTTTCACCCTGAGTGCACCTGACAGTTCCGTTTCAGTTGCTCTACTATGAAGGTTACCTTATCTGGGAAGTTTTCGTATACTGTGCTATAGTGAAAATGCCCTTTCCTTATTGCAATCGATTGGATCAACCAGTTGCAGAGCAGCAAATCTGGCTAGCTTGCTAACTATGGTTTGTATAGCAGATCCTTATATAGGACGCCTCTGCTCAATGTCTGCAAGATATCAAAGCTCAACTCAAAACCAAAGCGCTAGAATTTCCCCCTGTAAATGTTCATATGACACCTTAATTTTTGTTTAGATGTTGCAGTTCTGTATTGTACTGTGTGAGAAAAATATCTACGCGATTGGTATCGAGCGAGGCTGGGTGTCCATGTCCGATCTTAACCATTTAATTCCATATTCTCTTTCCGTGCCCTGGGAAATCAAAGCAAAATATATCATGTACATGTGCTAATTAATTTCAAATGTGCGCGAATCTCTGATCAATTGTAGCGATTAGTGCAAAAGCGTCTGAGAACAGTTTGAAATGGTTGTCTGCTGAAATGTACCTTAATTGTCTACTTTAATTATGAATTTGAATTTGAAATTTGAAAATCTAAAATGTTAAGCGTGTCAGTAGTCACCAAAAAAAAATCACTTATTATTGTCTTTTAATTTGGACTAGATTTCCCATATTCACACCCCGTGCTTGTGCTAATGTGATCTCTGCACGGGCTTAAGCATATTTTTGTTACAATAAGAAGTAATATATGGTGTCTTTGTGTTTCCGAAGTGGGCACGTCCGTTTTACTGCAGAAAAAAACGAGCAAGGTCTGCATTTGCTGTGGAACACGGATAAAATTTTATGAATATAAAGAAGCTAGCACCCATTCCTTCAAATATATGTTGCATGACAATGGCAATATCTAGATGTAAGGGCGCTCTAATCTATTGCAGGTTTTGCAAAAGAGAAGGAGAAGGAAAAGAAGTTGGATGAGGATGGGAATGCTCCACAGTCAGCCTTCTTGGGGCCTACTCTGTGGGACAAGACGCTTCCTTATGATGGAGACAGCTTTCAGTTGGAATACATGGACCTTGAGGAGTTTCTCTCTGAAAATGGCATCCCCTCCAGTCCATCGCAGCATGAGCAGAATCAGCATCAGCAGTCGGCCCTGCAGCAGCAGGCGCCTCCGCCACCGGTGCCGTCGGTGATCGACCTCAGCAGCCGGGCTACCACCTGCATTCACACAGCCATGGTCCCCCAGACCTGCATCCACAGTCCCGGCCGATCAGGTATCCCTAACCTTTCTCTACCATAAAAATGCTAAGTTTGCTTTGCCCCTCGTTGGAGGGGATTTGCAGAGCCTGAGGAAGCATGGTGGAGGTAAGCGTGGATCAAACTCAGTTTTACAGCTGCTATTCCTTAGTCATGTTTGCATGTTCATTGGAAGTTTATTAATAAATTAAGACGGACTCATAATGATCTGACCATGGGAGTAGAATTTCTTTAGGCCACCTAAGAGGAGAGTGCAGTTGATTTCAATTCAGAGTAATTTAAGATTTTTGTTATTGATTAGAAATATACATTGTCATTCAACAATATCCGCTCCACCTGATTTCTGCTTGGTATATCCCACCCCCCCATTTCCGTGATGATAATGCAGTAACAAAATTACAAATAAGGTCAATAAACAATGACTTATACCATTACCATAATTGTGAATATAAAAGTACATAGGAATAAGCAAACCCTTTTAAAAATGTGAAGACGGTTCCATGTTATGTGGAATTTTCCAGTGGAATGTGCTATTAAAAGAATGGCTGAATTGACTATTTGTGATGTAGCAAAAATGTGTGTATGCAGGTGCGCCAATATACATACACTTACCATATTATATATTATATATGGTTGCTTCAATAAACCAGTTAAGGACTGATGTTGATAGAACAGTGATACACACTAATTTTCCATCTCATTAATTAGACTTCAGTGGATTGTTATGGTATATTTGTGGTGCGCGCACACACACACACACACACACACAACCACTGAATGGATTTTTCTTTTGCCTACAATCTGTTCTTCCATGGGCTATGGTGCCACCTCATAAGAAGACAATAAATTGCAGCATGTTGCGTACACTGAGTACAGAAAATGTGTTCTTAATTCTTTAAGCTGTTCTCCTGGCAAATATATACATACTACATTGGCCTTTTTAAAATTGTATTTCCTTGTGGTTTTAATGTAGCCTGTTCAGGCTACAGTGTGGATTATACCATAGAACCACATTAACTGCTACATTACTTCTAAAAAATCTATTGCATCTTCTCTGACCTTTTTCATTTGAGGTCACAACAGTACATTTCCACTAACAAGATTGATGTATTTAATCCATCAGGCTGTTGATACAAAACTACTTTGAGATAAAATATATATCTACTTGGTGACTAATTGCACAGTCACACCTCTGCTGTTTTGCATGCCTGTGCCACACTCCTGTCTGAATGCGTTGCTGTATTATTTGTTGCGTTGCTGGCAGTGATACCTTAAAACTCATTATTGCGCTGTGGCAGCACTGGCGCCACCTAAGTGGATATTAAGGGAGTTCCGCCTCCTTGTTTTGTCTTTTAGCAGCTTAGCGTGCGAGTTGGGCGTATGTCACCTAAACATTGCACAAAAACTGGCTGTGTGGACTACCACAGAGTCTGAGCAATGAGCCAGCCTGCACAGTGGTGAAACATTTTTCTTGAGGAAAATACTTATTGTGGTGGACAGTGGATGCTAGTATAGAGCTTGACCGGTGGTTTCAATGAATTTTAACACGGGTGTTCCTAATGAGTTCCCCGTGGCTTTGACTACCCCTTTAATTTGTTTGACATTGGCAATCCTTGCGTTTTGGTTCATCGAAGGTTGTTATATGAGGGGAAACTTGGGAAAGAGTCTACAGAATGTTGTTTTTTATGCTTGATATATTTGGGTTTTTTTCTGATTTTGGTTACCTACATGTGGGAATTCCGTAAGATTGCTTCTGTTGGGCATATTTAACTGTTAGCTGATTAAAAATTTTAATTCCATTTATCAGAAAAACACAGTGTCAGAGTTCTTGCAGGATGTGGTGAATTGAAATCCTTTGAAAGTAATACTTGATGAAGGGCTGAAATATAAATAATGCAAATTTTAATATCTTGATATTTTACAGGAGTTTGGTCTGAGGCATATTGGTTGAAACTGAAGGTAAAACTTATTTGGCACAACTTGAGAGGGTTGTACTTGTATTTAATGAATCTGAAAGGCAAACATTTTAAATGGACTATAAAGAGGAACGTTGAAGTGTAAAATCCAGTTCTGCAAAATGCCCACATTAGCATGGGCCATCCTGTTTCCTGTTTCTCCCTCTTTTTTTTTTTTTTTAAAATTCTCTTTCAGTGCTGTCCTCCCTCGCACATTGTTTCTCACGTGAGGCAGAAGGCTTGCAGGACCACGTGATAGACACATGGAGGCGCCGTGTGCAGCGCTCTCCACAAGCTGCGCCTATCGCGGCATGAGATCCAGCGCTCTAGGTACATAGTGTACTCTGGCGGCAGTCACATTCCCGGGGCCGCACTCCTCTCACGTGAGCGTGGAGCAGCGAGCGAGCAGAGCGCGAGTAGCTGGCTGCAGCTTGCATGCGCTCTGGCGTGCGGCTTTACAGATAAGCTGTGCTGGACCTGTTCAGGCTGGTGGATGGATGTTGTTCTGCCAAGTTTTGCTTCTTATTTTAACAGCTGCGGAACTAAGAAATGCCTAATGTGAGTTGCAATTGTGTCCCCTTTGTAAAACTCCAGCAGTGTATTAGTATTTTCATACCTTAGTAACAAATATAAACAATATATATGAAACGTAACCTGAAAACATTAAACAGTTCAATCTGGTGGAGTATTTCCTGTCTGTTTTGAAATTGTATCTTTAAGCTTTCACTTCCTACCATTGCTTCCAAAATCTGAATGCTTGTGTTGCTTTTTGTTCCTGAGACTGGCTCTATAACAAACCTGAGAAAAGAAAAACATGCATATTCTTTTTTTTTTACATGTAGTCCTGTACCCTGATGGCACCAAAAATCCACTGTGTGACACGTGTACAAGCACGCCGTGCCTAGCATGTTTTGATCCATCTGCCTCAATTTCGTCACATAAAAGTGGGCGTGTCTGCAACTGACCCTTTTCTGAGAGCCGGCCAAGTTAACACCAGCTGGAAAGGAGGGGGAAAAAAAATCAAATGCCTTTAGTGGATGGTCTTTAATATCAGCACTCGCACTGGCTGATATTTAAACCAACAACCATTGCAAAAATCAAATCAATTATATTTAAACTGTACGAAGTATTTTTTTGTCCCAGGGCAGTAATTTTAAATAAGCGTAATAATTTAAACAATCATAATGAAAAATTAAACATGCAAAAGTGGGTTTCCCAAAACCTGACACTCAAGGGACTGACTCTTGTCAGTTTTGGCTGCATAGATTGAATTATCGCCTGACTGACACCCAGAAAAACCACCGAGTTGATGCAATATCTAAATGGTTGCTTCAACAAACCAGTTAAGGACTGATGGTGATAGAAGAGAGGTCAGGGGCACCACAGTGTCATTCTGCTAGTTTTCCATCTAACTTTCCATTTCATTAATTAGGGTTGAGTAGATTGTTATGGTACATTTACAGTATTTGTGTTAAGTCTGTCAATATTTATAAAATCATTTCTAGCTTCTTTTATTGGCTGTTCTTCACTAATGAAATTTTCTTTGTTTTGTTCCCGTGTAACAAATATATCAGAACAAATTATTACTTTGACATTAAAGTTAATGTAGGTCAAACAGTACTTTTGTTATTTAATTGTTTAAAGACAATGAATTAATAAATTGCATGATCGTAATTCCCCATGCATTATTCATTTTTAAGGGGAAATAATCAATGGGGATATCAAGATATGTCAAATCACAGCCCAGGTTCTAGCTGTAGCTAAATCAATCCTAATTAATTAGGCGCTCAGCTGGAATGACAGCTGCCACCCTTAGGGGGGGGGGG
>JABFEB020000092.1:18687436-18729748 GCA_019775895.2 Stomatorhinus ivindoensis
TCATGCTTTCATCACTACCTGCCTGGACTATTCAAATGGATTTTTTATGGTTTCCCTACTAACTTACTATATAACTATAACTTAATATATCAGTAGAATACAGTATGTTCAGAATTCTGCTGCTCACTTATTAACACACGCTAGAAATCTGCTCACATCGCCCCTATCTTCTCTAATTTACATTGGTTACCAATTTCTTCAGAAATCAAGCATAAAATGATCAACTATGGGTCGCAGAGCATTTAGTGTAATAGCCCCTAAAATTTCGAATTTCCTCTCAGGCTTTCTGAGGAAAAAATCTATAATCCATTTCAAGCTACTGTTAAAAACACATTTCTTCAGTGAATATTATTTGTGTTCTTGTATGCAACTAGTACCGTCTTGTTAAATGTGATTTTTATTTAATTGTAAAGTCTCCTTGAGTGTATGAAAAGCTCTATATAAATAAAATGTTATTATTAAATTAGATATTTTGTTTTTTTTTACATTACAACTTTTTTTGCATTATGAGTTTTATTTATATGCCTTTTCCAAACTCTGCTGTGATCCAAAAACTGTGAACCCTGTTGCATTATTAATAAGCCTTAAAATTTAATAAGATTAATGAATGTTTGTTAGCATCTCATATGAAACAACATGGAAGTTGCAGAAGGGTGTTTTCCCAATTGCCTGTCGAGATACCCAGGCTGACTGAAACCATAGACAGTTTGAGGGTAAGGGAAGATCCGGGGCTTGGCCCAGAATCACTGTCATTGACATCACTGTTAAAACAGTCTAGTGCATGTTGTAGGCTTTTCGCCAAAGTACCATCACACCACTGGCATCTTTTCACATGGTTAATCCACGATATTTACTCTATAAAAAGATGTTGTAGCTGATTGATGTTAAGGATGTGCTTTTTTCACCAACAGCAAAGTTTCCGTTGGGAGTGTGCTTATCGTGGTGTGGCCCAGCCCTAATAGTGATGTTACCCTGTGCCTTAGCCTCACCATTCAAAAGGTTCAGGGCTATAGAGGAAATATCCTGGACTTTAGCCCAATAGCCCAGTCCTAAGCATGGACCTGATTTAAACCCTCACTTATTTCGGGGAGCAGTGCCAATGTCTGCAGTTCTAGTCACAACTACAATGTCAGAAAAAAGAGTGTACCAATTTCCACTTTTGCTTGTCACGCTGTAGCTTAAAGAGTCTGCTAATTGTACCCTATAGCTCTAGGTAATTGTACCTTTTAAGATCCAGAAATGAACTATGAAGAACCTTTTTGTACCACTGGGGGTACATTAATGTTGTTGATATTCCCCTGAGTCCGTTTCTGTACCTTAAACAAACCCTAACAACCTTGGGGGTCAAGTAACAAGCAAAGTTACAAATTGATACTGACAGTGTAGCTGCTGATGTGGCTTGAGACTGGCCTCGATATTGCCCTTTCAAATGTGAGTTTGTTGTCCTAATGCAACATTAAACGTGGCATTTTATTTTGGTATCAGGTATACAGAATCAATTGACTTTAGCCACACAGCTTTTTAGCTTACCAAGTTGTTTCATAGCTGTGATTCTAAAACAGACTCACCTTGAATGTTGTTCATACCTGGAAGTGTGTCTCCTTCTTCAGAAACCTATTGCATGAAGGGAGCTTTTGACTTGAGCACTTCTGACCTTGAAGATCGCTCAGTTTTACTCAAGGATGAGGTTCTAATAAACCTGAAGGAAGTAAACACACTTTACAATGCCTCAAGGATTCTTAAGTTGGTTGCTGTTGGTGACCATATTTTTGCAGGAAAATGAACAAAAATTAGTACATTGAAGTCACACAGGACTGCTCATAATAAAATGACTTTAAGCTGCAGAATGTGTGTTTAAATAAAGAAAAGACTAATTTCAGCGTGGTCATGAGGCTGTTGGCCTTAGCAAGGTCCTGAAATCATGCATTGTAATGGAAGATTAATGGCTCCTTACTATAATGAGTTGGAACAAGTCCCAAGTTAAAGACAACATGCTCATGAAGCTTGTGCAATATTCACATATCCACTGGGGTTTTGTTTCCAGATCACTGCTTCAGGTAGTCACTGCAACACAGACCTAGAAAAACAGAGAATTCCATGAGACAGTGCTCTAGCTTAAATGAAAGACTTGCTCAAGGCTGAGTTGCAAGCAGATCCAGGTGACATGGGTAAGGGGGAACAGGGGTTTTAGTCGTGTTAAGGGGAGGACAGGGGATTACGAACCTGGCGGGAGGGAATGAAAACAAAAGAATGTCCTAGTCACCTGACTTTGCCTGCACCCCAGGACACTCATTCCACCCCAGCTTTAAATAATACCAAAATAATGCTCTGTAGGAAAGAACAGACAGGACACAACTTACCCTACAGTTTCACGAGTAATACCCATAGCTTTTTTAATGACGGTAAGGAGTATTCAGCACCGGAATCTTTTAGAGATTATTTTCAATGTTTACGCTTCATTTAAAAATTTTAAAGTAAATAAAAAGTAATTAAGTAGTGTAGTACCATAGATGTCTCTTTGGAATCTGAGTGTTTTTAGCTCTTAGTAAAAATGCATTTTCACAAAATCGCAAGAGTAGGGTGGCTTGCTACTGATGAAAAATCTGGCAAGAAACATAGCTACATCTTTTGCATACCACCACCTTTAATTTCCAAAAAAGAAAAAAAAAACAGACTGCATACGACAGCTGAAATATGGGACCAGGCTGGGAATTCAGAACAGGATTTAATGAGAATAGCAGTGGCAACAGCAACAGCTGATACAGCAATAAGGATGAGATTTGCAAGGTGGCTTTCTGTTGCTGTGCTACACGGCAGGGACTCCTGGCCGATTTATCAAATACCTAGGAAAGACCACCTAGGGCACGGTCACACTTTACCGAATGGATTGGGGGGAGGAGGGGTGGGAATTGGGGGATGGTGCACTGGAGTCTCAGAAATAGTTTCCATGCAGCAGCATGAACAACTTGCAGGCAAGGCGGTCCGCTGTGGATCTGTGGAGTACTTCCAAAAGGCTACCACCAACGTCACAAGACTTGGCAGGTCGGGTGGTGAATGCCACCAACCTGTTGCCATAGTCACACCGTACACAGAATTTCATCATAATGACAACAGAAATATTTGGCAATGATAAAGAAATGCGGAGGAATATGGGCATTTTATCTACTCTAATTCCTTTATTGTTTTAGCTGATGAAGCGCGACATATTCAATAATTTTGATTTTCTCGATTTTCAGTTTATCAAAGTGGGTGCATTGGTTTGATATGTCAATGTAACATGTTGACGCTGATGTGTAATCAGTTACACATCAAAAAACTGTAGATGCCTTGTCTAAAAAGCCTCATGTAGCACACATGTCCATGAACAGATTTTTTTTTAAGTATTTAGAATTTTATTTATATTAAATTGTTGTTCCTTATGGCAACAGAAAGCAGAGGCATATGGATCTGATAAATGACCATTACCACCACTCAGAGGGCCCGACTGTTGCCAGAATCGTACCAGTGAAATATCTAGCTGTTTCATTGGGAAAAAGCTCCCCTTAGGATAAAAGCATTAGCATAAGACATCAAAAAGAAAGTATTGCTATGTACTATTTACTTCAATAAAATGTAAAGGGTCTTGACTATTGTACGACAGTAGCACTTCCAAACATGCACATGTGACATTGGAAGTGCATCTGTATCGCCTACTTTGATAATCCGACCCCCACACTTCCTAGAAGTCGCAGAATAATAAAATTTTATGAGCATGGTACTGCATTGTACTGCCCCTTATGCAGAATGACTTTGGCAACCTCTGATTCCATTTGTATTGAGTTAGATGTTTGTAGTAAGCCCTCATAGTAAAGTATTAAACTGACTTTTTATTTTTTTATATATTGCAACTATGTTTGACCATTCTCATCTCATGCATGTGTTTGTTAAATAAATCCATATTTATGGATCTAGTGCCTCTTGTATTGCCCCAGTATTGTCTTACATGTGTGACATGAAAAAAGGTTAAATGTCTTGTTGATATGAGCCAGCACAAGGTTATTGACATAGCAAGGGCCATTGTTCTCAGTGCCTTTTGGTCTGAGGCCTTTTAATGAAGCCTTTCAGAAAAGGTAAATCATATGAAATGAAAGAGAAGAGTGAGCTTAATTTTGCTCTTTAAGTTACACAGCATTGGTGTTATAAATAAGTGGCAAAAAGGAGAGTGATAATAGGATATGCAGTGATCATGCCAGCATGTTTACAATAAGTAAATCAAAGTCATTTCACTCAGTAACCTCTACGTGTTAATATGACTGAATAAAGCAAAGCGAATAAGAATTCCACGCAAGAATCTGAAAGTGAGCAAATGTCAGTCTATATCAAGCTTCCATTACTTATTCATCGTTCAGTTCTTCCGCATCCTAATGATAAATCAAAATGATTTGTAAACTTTTTTCTTTTTTTATGCACTCAGACATCACTGCCAATAAGCATCCTATGAATCACGCGGTGGGGTGCAGTTAGAGCATCACAGCTATACCACCTGGTCTATTACTTCTGTGGTTCCCATTGAAGAGACCGAGGGACTGGATGCACTCCAAGCTACTGGGTCCTGAGAGGCAGCCTGAAGGCCATGCAGATCTACAAATCTATGTTTGACGAAGTGTTAAATTAAACCTCGATAGAATGGGAGTTGTTAACCTTGGATATTTCAGTAACATCTACAAATTTGTTCATATTTATATTCCATCAAACTGCTTGCACCATATCTATCTTTTATGATTTATGTGTTTTCAGCTGTAAATATAAAAAATATTGCAAACTGCCTTGCCAGTTGGTTAGATTTACAGCAATGGCATTTCTCAGCAGCACCTCTGAAATAAGGTCACACTGGTCAAACTTGCAACAACTCGCTCACATTCCAGAGCCTAACATGCGATATTATTTGATTCCACTTCTCCATTTACTATTTAGCAACAAAAATTAGTTTACTTGACCTGCAGCTACTGTCAATAGAGGAGGAAGGAAATTGTGGGATCAGCCCACATTCAGGACAGAATTCCTGCATGAGTTTGTCTCATTCTTTTAATTGAATAATTTAAAAACGCTTTGGCACTACCACTACCTGTGAATTGAATTTCTCCCAAATGATATTGGAATACACAAAGATATACAACATGTCCTTTAGATCATAAATGTTTCCATGTAAATAGGGATGTACGGTCGTTTCAAATTATAATAAAATTCAATTAAAAGTTATATGCCTCAAATCAATATTGTTTTCCATAAGGAAAAGGTGGCCTATTACCTGGTTTTATAGAAAAGTACTCATCCAGGATTTCAGATGAAATCCGTTCTTCTTCAGTATGCTTCGAATAATTGACGATGCTTGGATCTATGCATGGACAGAAAAATAAAATATTTCATTTGTAGGAAACAACTAGAAAATCAATTATGGCTTATTGTGGTTATGATTACTAGGTACAAACCAACCATGTTACCATCCACTTTTTACTACCTGTCTGTCAACTTAAGAACTGTATTGTTGCATAATTTTTGTAATTTACAGCAGCTATATTTTACTTTATGGTAAAAATAAATATTTTTATTCAATATACATTTGATATTACTTTTTATCAAATTAAAATATTTATTGCCTTTATTATTTACAATAAATGACACTTAGGCTAAATCTAAAATTAAGTACGTTCTTCAAAAGCCCATGTGGTAACCTATTGTAATTGCTTAGAAGATTAAATAAGAAGGAGATTAACTGTTTCTTTCTTAGATTTTTCACAGTTTCTTAAAGGCATATTTTAATACAAATCGCCATTGCTTACCCTTTCAGCCTGTTGTTATGCTGACCAAATGGTAAAATTGTCAAAATGTTGTCCAGGAGAATCAAAATTTTGGTAAAAATTTGAGGGAAAAATGACACGACACACCCAAACACTACTGTCATGTAGTGACAGAAGCATGCACTTTAGACTGCTGTGCTCTTCTTCTCCCACCGATCGATGCTGGGGCTTCCATAGGCGACTGTGCTGATTGGGTCCCACTGGACAGAGACTGGGGAGCCATGCCCTTCAGGCAGCCGAACGGGTGATGGCGTGGGGTTGCTGCTGGCGGGCTCTGGTGCGTACTCCTTAGTCGGATCCTTGCCCCTGCAGTCATACATCATGCACGATATCAGGAAGACCAAAAGCAAGATGACATAGCTTGTAATTAAGATGATGAGATTCAAAGTCACAGGGTCAATTTCAAGGTAAAATTCCACAAAACCCATTTTGAGGCTTCATATCTTGAGCTGTCCCAGAGGGCGAAGAGAAGGCACTCTTCTTCTTCCGTGAAGGAGGAATCAGTGAGCCACAAAGTAACAGAAGGCTCTCATTGCAAATCAGATTGTGATAAGAATACTTTAATCCTCACAACTGAACTGCAACCTTGAATTCCAGTGGCCAATGACTGAAGCACCTGAGTTTAATAACTTAAGCTACTAATTTTGTCGCATGAAGCAGAGCTGTTTCATGAATGATTGGCATGATAACATAAATACGACAAATAAATTAATATTTTATTTGATGAAATAAAGCTAAACTTTGGTGAATCCATTTTTAAACCTTATATAAATTTTGCGGTCAAATTTGTCGTTCAAATGTAGAACAAAAAACTCTGGATATACAGGTGTGAAAATACAATGAATAAAATCATTATTTCATCACCTTCAACAAGTCCGCACTCCTTAAAGGTAATGAAATAATGTACTAGTAAGTATTCTTTTGATAGCATTTATCTAAACTAACAACATTTTTATCCAGAGGTAATTAGTATCCATCCCATCCTTTCATTTCTATACCTGCTTTTTCAGGGCAGGGTCACTGGGGACCTTTAATATTATTTTAAATTAATATCAATCTATCAGTCCATTTTCTGTATCCATTTGAACAGAGCAGGATCGCAGGAGTCCGGTGCCGATCCTGAAGGATACAGGCACAAGGTGCGGAATAATCCGGGATAAGACATTGCCAACCATTATTATTATTATTATTATTATTATTGTTGTTGTTGTTGTTGTTTGCTATCTTTTTTAGATCACATAAACATACTCTAAATATCTCTAGTATATCAGGTAGAATAACAGACAATGGATGATTCCTTGGTAGTCATAGAAAGAGCATCACTGTCCACTGCTATCTGAAGAGAAAACCATGCTGAATCTAGGGGGGGGCTCATTTATATTAAAAAACGTCCGTACATTCTTGAGGAAGGGGAAATGTTCTGTTTATGAAAAGTAAATGGCCGATTTCTAAAACATGGCCTAAACCATGCTATGCACTGTGCAGGTTATAGATCTAAAATATAATAGGAACATTTGCATGTGTGCGTGCTTAAAAGAGCATCTCGTTTTAACCCAGTAATGACCCAAAATTGGCAATGCCAATCAATCAATAAACACACACATTCCATGTTTGCAGTGTCATTTCACAATGTAGAGAAAAACAGGGGCACAAAGTAATTTCTCAGAATGTGAAGTGCAGACTTTAGTGTCCTAAGCAGAGGAATGCCATTTTATTTGGTAGTACATCGAATGGCAGCATATTACTGCTGCTGTTACTCCCAAGTTACCAACCACGTAGAGAAGAGGAATGCCAGTTCAACAGATTTAATAACCGGCCTTTTTCTAAATTTCCATCTTTGTCCAGCTTGTTGAACTGACTTAACGCACATTTCGCCAAGAGCTAAAGCAAACCATAAAGGTCATTTACATGCATTTTTCCGTCTGGCATCTAGATATTGCTTTTTCTGTTTCCTGTAACATGTTTGTGGTTTGAACCATTCGTGAATGTGAAAAGTTGTTTCAGGGTTTTATTATATATTTATTGTTCCTTTATAAATCCCAAAATCTTAGTATAAATATATAACATCCCCGGCCTATTACTGATGGATCTAAGAAGAATTCAAATATTCAGGGTAATTTATGCTATGCAAAGGATCGTGGTATGAGAGGTGTTACTTCATACTCTTGCAGAATATGGAAAGCATGTCCCAGGTCCGATTGTTTTTGTTTTACTGCGTTACTGCTTTCTGAATTAGCAGTAGGGGGCAATCATTGCAAGAGAAAAGGCCCACTGAGAATGTCACAACACTGCAGAGTGCCACCTGGTGGATGAAATGCATAAAAATACATCTGTAACATGCTGCACTTTCTGCTCAATGCCTAGTCACCCTATGAGAACAGACCAGTTATTAAACATAAATGCAGACTGTCTGTTTGGATCCAATTACATATTACGCTTGGATTGATATAAACATCAACTTAAAAAGCATCCAATACTGCCATGGTTTAGTAATCCTTAATCTTGCTGTTTTTAATTTTTTTAAAGATAAACAGTTGGAGTGGCATACTCCACACTTTAATTGAAATAGAACAAGTACATATAATGTTAAAATAAATTACAAATTAAATAAAAATTCTTTTAAATTAAGTCTATTAAAGGTCAACTGAGTATACATATTAAAAATACCATTTGTAATGATTAGTTTCTTGTCTTAGTAAAATTATGTATGTATTTTTATCTGATTCGTACACAGTTGTGGAGCTTCTGTGTATTGTAACAAATGGAGATGCTGAGGAGAAAGCGATGGCGCCAACAGCAAAAGGCTTGTTTCTGTTGTGGAGAGTATGCTTCGGGAATGATGGCTGGGCCTGCAGATGCGAGTCTGATTGTCAGTAATCATATTCCACAGCGTGCCTGCAGCTCTGACGGCTTGTTTCCTAATTTTTGATTACAAAAAAAGGCATTCATCAACATTTTCTGTAATTACTGGGCCTGCAGTGGAGTAATTGTTACCTCATTGTTAGCTCTGGCCTTAATATTTGCCCCCTTAATAAGTTCAAAATATTCCTGCGTCATAGGTCATACAGATGTGTCTCAGTCCCTCCACGCATTGCTGTTTCAAATGTTACTTCCGACCTTTGGCTGGAACCAGATGTTTCACTCAGTGAACAGAGAAGGCTGTGGTGGAATCTGTCACCAGGGCTTACAAAGTGCCGTGTGCTCGAATAAAATGAACTTCCACTGAATAACAGAGCCAAATCTTCTAATGCTTTACACCAAAATATTTATCAGCGCAAATTCCTTTTTTATCAGTTTTTTCTTTGTTCTGCTTTGAACTTTGATTATACAGTTAATACAGCTTAATAGATGTATTATACAGTCCATCCTCGTAGATAATGAAAAGAAACTCATTCTAAAAGCAAAGTTCTAAAGGCATTTTAGACAACTGACCATGCAAGTATGCAAAAGCAAAACATTATAATGTTTACATTAAAATACACATCTCAAATGTCCTGCTAACTCTGCTAAGGTCCTTAATGTCCATACCTGCCAGTCATAACAAGGTAATACAGTATATCCCTGAATCTATTGTACATTCATGTATTCCTGGTTTGCCTAATGACTTGCTTGTTCATACCATAAGAGTAATGATATAAAATGGAGAATACCAAAAAGATAAAAGAAAATGTGTAGTGGTTTAAAGTTTGATATTTTGGTACTCTGCTCCGGTACTTCGTTGTCTTTCAAAAACATCAAGCCACAAAGGGCTTTCGAATGCAGCCCTGCTGGTTCAGAACAGTGCAGTTTAGTGTAATAGAATTGCTTTTAGTGGTTTGGTTTAATACTCTGCATCTGTGCTCTGAACCGAACCAAAGGCCAACAATTTGATACAGATGAAACAGATTGAAAGCTGACATGCGAATGTTCTTCTGATTTCATTTATCAGAGAGATACATGAACACCGAGCTAATTTTCATTTTTTTTTTTTATCTGACAAACTGTTTGGCAGTGTGGTTTCCACCCCGTTCTAGAATTCACTCCTTCCCTTACCACAGTCATAATTCTCCAAGTTCTTCTAATGTGGAACCTTTTCAGATCAGTGGCATAGAGAAAGAAAGCAACTCAATAACTCAATGAAAAGGAAAAGCCATTTCCTGTTCTCACTCAGCGCCCATATAAGGTTATTAATGAATATATCAGATTTTTCTTGTTTCTTGTGTGGCAGAAGGTGGGGTATCGTTCGTTTCTATCTCAGCAGCTGATCTTTCTCACCACAGACCTGGTGCCAGGAAGTGCCATAATCTATGGGCTGGAAGTAGGCTATGGACAAGCAGGACAAGAGAACTGAAGGATATGTGTAAAGCCTACAAGACCTTTGTCTGGGCCTCCTGGGGTCTGAGATCAGGATTGTGGGGTGAGTCTGTACCTTGGCCCCCTCCTTTTGAAAAACACTCAGTCTCTGGCTAAAGTCACTCCACGCCTGACTGAAGTGGACGGAGGAGGCTTCCCTGAACTTGTTTATTTTCACAGTGAAATCATTCGGCTATTTGAAAAAAAATCGAAAGAAAGCACAGCTAGCGCCGCCTTCACAAACATCCTCCCTCTCAACGCACATTGTCACGCAAAAGACAGATGCAGCGAAACGCTCCGTGTTCTGTTTTCCATCTGTGTCATGCAGATAAAAAACAAAAAAAAAAAATCATGCCGTCACACTCCACACGACCATGCGGACAGCGCCTTAAAGCCCAGCTGCTCGGGTCCTGTTGTTGTGCTCGGAATCATTTCGCATTACGAAAAATGCAACTATGCTTCATTTACTAAATGATGTTTGTCCGCTCGATAAAACTGAGAGTCTCATGCTGTATGAAAGGAAGTGTCAGACAAGGTTGTCATTAGTGTTGTATATAGGAACGGTAAAGAAGGCAATCTGCAATGTAAACATTCCTCTTCTGTAAAAGGGAAACACAATTCCCAACAGACCATACAAAAGGAGAAAAAGGAGGTCTGAGATTTCATAATCAGCATGTGGTATGATTTAAAGTCAATGCTGATAAAAATTGCATGATACCAAATGCTTGGTATTTAAATTTTTTTTTCTTTTTTATTACAAAACATTAAATGAAACCATCCTCCACCGGCTAGGAGCGGTTGCTTTATTGTTTCTGTTTTCTGGCCAAAGAAAATTCATTACAAAGAAAAAAAGGGGAAGAAAAGATCCAAGTAATATCCACGAATTGTGAAATCAAAAGGAGCACTTTCTGCTTTCTGCTGTGTTGCTAGTCATGAGATATATTATTCAAAAGGTTCTTTTGTAAGAAAACGGTCTTCTTATGCTAAAAGCTGAAGCCCCCATGGGCAGTATAAACAAAAGGGCCTGGAGAAACCAACCTGGCCTTAAGCTTCCCCTACAGACCTTTATGTTAAACTGTACAAATGCAGCTTGGGGATTTCATCCATATGAGTATAATGCAGCAATAGTACGGAAGACGTTTTCTGCAGCAAACCTTTGATTTCTGTCGTAAGAGGTAAACCAAATATACCAATATAGATGAACTTAAACATTTCTGCACAGTACACTGATTCCTTTTAAAATACTATTGCTAAATATAGCATGAAATGGAAAAGTATTAAAATCACACCAAAAGACAAGCTTTTAAATATATGGTGCTGGTGCATTTATATACACTGTATTGCCAAAAGTATTGGGACACCCCTCCAAATCAATAATTTGGGTGTTCCAACCACTTGCATGGTCGCAGGTGTATAAAATCAAGCACCTAGGCATGCAGACTGCTTCTACAAATATTTGCGGAAGAATGGGTTGCACTCAGGAGCTCAGTGAATTCAAGTGTGGTACCGTTATAGCATGCCACCTGTGCAAAAAGTTCAGTCGTAAATTTCCTTGCTACTAAATATTCCGCAGTCAGCTGTTAATGGTTTTTTGACAAAATGGACGCAATTGGGAACAACGGCAGCTCAGCCACTAAGTGGTAGGCTATGTAAAATCACAGATAATGCATGCTGGTGTGGCACGGTATGCAGAAGTCGCTAAGTGTCTGCAAAGTCAATAGCTACTGACCTGCAAACTTTGTGTGGCCTTAAAGTTCATCCGTATTAATCCAGTATGGGGTCAAGGGCCGATCTCAGCACAGGGCACAAGGTAAGGGTCTTTGCTTCACCAAATGGAATGGGTTAATATATGATTAGAGGTTGAGAATCTGAGAATCTGATAACCTGCAGGGGAAGTTTGTGCTGTCTGCATGCTCTTCGTCAGGTGGCAGGAACTAACTATTCCTGAAAGATATGGCAGAAAGTCATATAGCTATTATTGTGATGTTATCACGGTGGAGTATAATTTAAAGTATGTCAAAACCTTGGATTGGAAGACTGAAGTCTGACCCTTCTGCATAAAAATGAAGAACTTATTCTTTTCCATAAATCTGGGGCAAAAGAACACATAGTCTAGTCTGCAATGTATAAAGTCATATTTTATGTAGAATTGCAAGCGTTCTACAATGTTTTTGTTCAATATCAATGTCTCTCTTGTCACCACACTGGAAAAGAAACTATCACTATCCTCTGGTTTTATCTCTTTCAGGATTTTGACTGCTTGCCATCTGCTTTTAAAATAATCTCTGGTATTTCCCGGCAGTGCATGAGAAATAAAAACATAAGTCAGTTTAAAACGAAAACTTCAGCCTTTCCCGATTAAGCACTTGCACATCATAGATCAGAAATCCTTCTAACCAACAGATATTTTTTAAATGATTGACATCACTAAGGTGAAGTGGATCATTTGTAGATCAAAACATTCATTGGTAATGCTGCCAGATTGTTAATATGATAGGTCTGGTCCTGATGAGTCCCAGAGATCTCAGAAGTATAATCAATTATACAATATTTTTGTACAATCTTCAAGCTGACAGGATTATCATAAATGGGATGCTTTGAATCAAATTATTTTTCTATGAAAACAATCTGAGGCTGTGGCAGACTGTAGCTTTCAAAATTCTAAAATTTGCGCAAAAACTTTAATACAATGAATTTTATAGCTCTGGTCTTGATAATCTTGAAACAAGGAAATTCCAAATTAAATACACTGGCAGCTGACACTCAACAACACACATATCAGTAACATACAACTGTAAAATTCTGTAAAGTACAATTTCAAATCGGTAACCAAGATAACACTCCCAGTGTAGACCTTTATTTTAGCATACAAAGCAGATATTCCTGAATTATATGGTCTTGTTTTATTTGTGTTTTGGGCTCACAGGAAACAACCTGGTAAAGGACTTACTTCCCATGAAATGCTTGCTATTGGTTAAAAGACCTCTGCTCACCATTTTCCCCGTTCATGTAATGATTACACTTTTAAATAATTCAAAAGTGGTCTAAAGTGTGTTTTCGTTGGCTAGCTATTCTTTTTTGTGAATTCAGTAATGTTATGCTACTGTTATGCATTAAAAAAGTGAAAATATAGCACTTTAAGGTGACCACTCAAAGATGATACTGAAAAAAAATAAACTTGCAAACTCAAAAACCTTAAACAAGTAAACAAAAAAAAAATCACTTGATTAGAACGACCATATTCCTAAATGTCATATAGTTTCTGAAAATGTTTGTTATTCTATTTTTTGCACTACATCTAAATCTGTAAAGTTTATGGATAAATTCAAGTCATTTTAGCTAAAAACTATCGTAGACCAAAATACTTTAAAGAATTCATATATGTTTGCTTTACTTATAGGCCTATACCAGTTACTGAGTTGTCTGAAAGAAATATCATTTTGAACATAACATAAAATGATCCATTTTCCCTCAATCACTACTCATTACTTACTTTATTTGTTTTGTCCTGGGGTTCAGGTTGGAGAATTAGATGAAATGTCACAAGCCTTCAACGTTTCAGATTCATACATCTCTTGCATTGAATTCCACTTCACCGAGTTGCGGTTTTACCGACCCCTAACTAAACAAGAGGTTGCTGGAAAATAAACACCATCTTCAAAAGTCAAACGAAGTCGCTTTAAATTAAACATACGCATATTGACTGGGATTCCACTTCCTACTAAAGGTTCATAATCAAACTGAACTATACACAGATAATCCTCGCATACAGGTATGAATGCAACCTTGCTCGAGGCCGCATCTGTTTCAGCTCTCGTCTTTACACGCTTCTACACAAGTATGTAGTAAAATTTATAGTCTGTGTTTAATAAATACATTAGCATGCAACACACAAGCACATGCACACACACACTTTAGTTTCCTACTGAGGAATTTACAAAATAACATTTAGTATTACTATTCATTTTACTATTTTTTACTATTCATTTTATTGAGTTGCAGAAAAAGAACACTCAGTATTTTACTCAACAATGTCATAATTTTTTATAGTATTAAAATGTGAAATATGGTGAAATAGAAAAGGAAATGCACAGCAGAAATTTCTTAGTTAAATAACTTGCTATCAAATTTATGAACCTAGTTAATAAGCATAAAATGTGAAATACAAGCAGAGAATAAAAATAAATGAAACAGAGTATGCATCCACTGGGCACACACTGCGTACAATGAATAGCACAATTACCCGTGTAAATCAATTCTCTATATGACTGTATAATTATAATTATGAAATGTACTAATCAACTAAAAGTAACTACGGCTGACATTACGGCTGTAATATAGTTTATAAATGTCAAATGGTGAGGCTGCATCCATTTAACTTGTGGCAAAGCACACATATGTAAAAAATCATTTTACGATACTGCTTGCACTGTGTATTTTGTTTTTAAGGAATGTGCATTTCCTTGTCCTGAACGTACTTAACAACTTTAATTAAAACAGTATGCAAAGCATTTAACGGAGGATACAAGGTATTCTGAAACACAGATAAATAAGATTTTTTCAGTTTCTTCAGGTCTGCTTAGCTGAAGGAACATCACATGATCACATTTGGGAAAATCTACAATTTACTAGAATCTCCTCACCTTGAAGTTCTGCGTACATCCTTTCTTTTAAAGTGTGTAAGTACTGTGGTGATGCAGATTTTTGTGCACAGTGTTTGTCGAATATTTATTTATTGACTTAAAAGGAGATGGTCATACATGTGGAGAACCAAAATGAAATAAACAATCTGATCCACTTCTTCTCCACATTTGTGGCTTGTTTGAATTCAGCAATGTTTCCTCAGCTTTTGTTTGGAGTTTGACATGTCCCTTGATCGCCTTTCCTTTTTTTCATTTCGCTCATGGACACAGGCCTCAAAATATACAACTAAGGAATCATCGGTTCGGTAAACAAAACACAGAGCTTCTCATTATAGCATAGACTTTAGTAACAGAAATGGAAACACAGAATTCAGAAACCTGGTGTATTTCCAGACTATTATGATTAAAATATATTACTGCAAAGGTTAAATGGGAAACTTGCCAATAAAAACATGGTAATAGGCAGAAAATATGTCAGATAATGAAATATTTATTTTTTGCCAATTACCAAAACCATTGATGACAATGGATAGAAAAAAAATACACATTGTGTCACATTGTAAATACTTTCTTGACCTTATAGCAGTAATAAGTGTGATGAACGTTCAGAAGCTATCAGTGAGGAAATTGGTAGCTTTATAGCAACTTCCTGGAGCAGAGTTCCTTAGCACTGTGGAATTCAGTTTCCCTGTTGGTGACAGAGAGTGACATTGAACAGGACTTCTGCATTCAGACTATCACAGGAAGAATTGGGCTTTTGTTTTCAAATATCTGCTTGGCTTGATGGTACATTTTTCTGAGATTCTTCTAATTTTTTACATTCATTTTTGTTAAATGTCAATGAAATATATACGAATATATGTCATTATCTTTATATTTATTTTTATGAATGTTACTTTTATACCATTAATTTCACTAATATAAAGCCGCAATTTTGCTGCAGTGTAATGGTGCAGTGGGTAGTACTGTTGTCACACTTCTGGGACCAGCATTTGAGGCTCCGTTCTCTGTTTATATATTTATATACAATCATCATTGGATTTTACTGAGCAGAAAAGTTTCTTCTAATAAAACCAGCTGACATAGTTAGCTATCTGTCAGTAGGCTAATCCACCTGAAATAATGATATCAAACTTTATACAAATTAACTACAATGTAACACGGTACTTAGGTTAACCAGGTTAACTATAATATCAACAAAAGTTTTATCTCTCATGTCCTAATAAGTATTTGAAAAATGTGGAGAGATCAGGGGCCGTAGTCGGTGTGAGTATGTGTATCAAAATTTGGTGAGAATCTGAATGAGACGGTTGAACAGCAGCCCTGCAGGGGTAAGGAGAATTGTAGGGTGAGGGGCCAGGGGATAGCTAAAGATTGGATTTGAACATCCGAATGACTAAATGTGATGGTAATGTCAACCTATTTCATGGCTCCAATCTTCAAGTGGTAAAGCAACCTACAGCCAGCAGGACAGGTTCAGGGCTATAGAAAAAATATCTGAGGCATCAGCCCAATAGCACAGTCACAGGCACAGCCATACCTGTGCTCAGCTTTTATGATAGGCTCCTTACCCCTGCAATGATGCTGAACACGACAAGCGGGCAAAGAAGACGGATGGAACTGTAACTTTTTGAAGGTAAATAATAAAAGCGCCTCTAACTTGTTTACTCGCAGCAGAGTGCGGTCAGTAAAAAAGTGAATTTAAGGCTGCTGGGCAAATAGAATACCTAAAAGAAATGTCAGCTAAGGTCTTTTGACTTTATTTTCAAAAGATCTGAAGGTCTGCAAGGACACGGGTACCTTGTGGCAAGACTGAAAAGATAAGTCCATCTTTTATTGCAGCTGCCTGCAAAGGCTAGAGGATTTTAACTATAGGAATACGATTATTTTAAATACACCCCTTATTTGCAGTAATAGTTTAATAATAGCTGGAAGGGTATAATGGTAAAATTTGCATTATAGGATATTATTTCATATATGAAACCACAAAATAAACAACCTATCTTATTAATTTCAGTAACCAGAATTGATCTGTTTTAATATGTGTACCATCCTGAGCAAATGATTGTCTAAATGTAATGAATATACTTAATTAATTCAATTTTTCTGGCTCTTGAATTTATACAGATGTTATAGGATATGATTGACAACACACAGTGTTTCCCATTTAGACATTGCAAGGTATCAAAGCTTAGTAAAGGAAGACCAATTAGCAGTTATTCAGTTGATTGGCTCCCGTTTTCTATGAAAAGCACACAACAGTACTAGTCACTAATAAAATGAGACCTACAATTTTTACAGCTACCGATGACTTCAGCCAAGACCAGAAATGTGAGATATATGCTAACTGTGCTTTGGTAGTCATTTTAGGCTGTTGCTATTCCAGCTTTCTCAGTTCTGATTGCATCCCATGGGGCATTATCAGAATAATTTAAAGTTATGCTATTGAAACCGCTGTACTCATCCAAATTACAGCTCTCTTAGGTGTGGTACAGTAATTAGTGATAATTTTACAAAATGTACTTATGTTTATACTATAATGTTTTCAGGTCAAATTTAAAATACAGTGCATTTATTATATTTCATAACAATAATAAAAAATATTTAAATATATAATTGTTACTAAATCCTGTTTGAAAGTGATATTCTGAAACTTTAAAGTTGCTGAATATCAAGATCAGGGCTCACAAAATCACTAGCTCGCCATCCCAGGACAATCAAGTCTTCCCGTCGGGTTACCAAAATGTGACAACACCCTGCCCGACAGGCTATCAGAAACTATCCTCCAGAATAAAATTCCCTCCATTATTTCCCTTTTCTCCCCTTTCTGCTATTTTAACGAGTATACGCTTTTGCTGAGTTTCATTTACCTTGGAGGTCGGAAATCAGAGCTGGGAATTACGTCACATCCAAGCTAACTGTAATCCACTACAACAAGTCGGAAAGCCATTGAGCGATACCAGGGCCCTGTTTGAAAATCAGGATTTCTTGGTCAGCTGGACAACTTGATGTATTTAAGGACCCCCAGTTTAAATGACCTTTGTCTTCATTCACTTATATTTAGCCCAGACTACCCTAAATCCAAAAAGTTGCCCGGCTAAGCAAGAAATCATGGTTTGTGAAACATGACCCAGTTCTAGCCAGGTTCATTGTTAGCTGTTGTTAGCAATACCAGTTGATAAAGCATTGTGTGGTATTTTGCGCATACAGTTGACATAGCCACATGTCCACAGATAGTTGTTGGATAGTACTGCATATAACTGTGGAGGAGTACCTCAGTTCAGTGGATGAAGGCATATACTGCCTACAACACACTGAAGTCCAGGGGGACCCCACAGCTCGAGCCCTTGCTAATCGATCAAGGGATATCCTGGAAGAGGTTTCCCCATCCAAAGTCTCGCACCTTATGGAGGAGGTGTGAGACAACTTTCGGCAGCTCAGAAGTGGAGTAGCGGAGACCTTGAACTGCGGATTGCCTTGTTTCCTGTCGGAACTGCCTGAACCATCCCCAATCAAAACAGTGCATAAAAAGAATAAGAAGCTCTCGCTGCGCCGGCTCCCGAGGCACATGGTCTCACTGCACTGGCTCTTGCCTATGGTCTCCCCTGCACTGACTTGTTGGTCGTCTGCCATCCCACTTGCGACGACTCATTGGTCCCCAGTTCCGCCTCGTTGGTTGCCTACGCCTACTCCAGCTGTGACTTTGCCTTCACCTGCAGCGGCTTCAACTCCCTCCTCGCCTCCTCTGGTGACCTCTTTGCCTCCCTCCTCATCTCCTCCAGCAGCCTCTTCACCTCCCTCCTCGCCCCCTCAGGTGTCACCATCGCCTACTGCCTCGAGGTCACTGAGGGTCCCTCCATCTCTGGCCACACAGTCACCTGTGGCACCGGCTGCTCCTGCCTTCTTTCTGTCGGGGATTCCTCTGGCTTCCAGGTAGCTAATTTATATATAATGGAATAAGATAGATTTGCCGTAAAGTATCTTGTGTGAGTGTTAGTCTGAAAAGTGTATCACGCCCGGTGTGTGAGAGTTGGCAACCCTGCATCTACAGCACACCACTTATCCATAGCTAAATACTGTAAAGTCCTTATACAATAAAATCATCATTCCTATACAATACAGCACAGTCCCATTCATTCTTGATGTATGCCCACCCCCCCATCTATCTTTCATAACCACTTATCCAGTACAAGATCACAATAACAAAAATACAGGGAAGGTTTTTAGGTGGATGACATAAGGTGGAAAATGGTTGTTGAAAATGGATATAAGCCGGTACAGCATTTCCGCTCCCATCCAGCTGCCACTGCAGTGGCTGCAGAGAATAATTCTTCAAATGGCTGTTCGGTAATAAGAAGCAGGTGAGACAGGTTGTGCGCTTTGCTTTTGAACACGGACTTGACTGCCCAGGGGCTTTTGGGTGAGTCAGGAAAGACTTTCCATCCAGTCTGCATGAGCATGAAGACAGGATCACTGGCCATGGCCCAGCAGACCTTGGTCAGGCAGCAATTTAAAGGTTCTTACAGTGACTTGGCAGAGCATGAAAGCTACTCACGGAATCAGGCTGGTAAAAACAATAACGCTAAACAGCTCTTTCCCACAGCCAAAGGTGCATAGGCGCTTAGAGCTGAGCTGATTAAAACCTCTGACAAAGTGAAATTTATAACACTAGTAACACTACTATTATCATAGAAATTACCAGTAAGATTATTGGACTTGTTGCAGACCACTTAAGATCTTATGCATGATGTCATAAATTTAATTTTTATTTGGTTCTGGAAAAAAGAACAATGTCTGCTAACTTGATTTTTACTTAGTGACACCCTCTGTAACAACTTCAACAACAACAACAACAACAATAATAATAATAATAATAATAATAATAATAATAATAATAATAATAATTAAAAAAAAATAATAATAATAATGTCATGAGGCGGCTCTAGTGGGTAATTTTTTAATTACAGTGTACAGTCACAAGGGTAAAAGACTTAAAGACTTGAATCATTTGTATCCATTATTTAGTAACCTGATTGTTTTGTGTATTTGACATCATCTATTTACTTCCCTTTATTTAATAAGTACATTCATAGACGCAAATGCAGTAATTAAGTATTCCATCCATCCATCCAACATCTATTTTCTGCTGCTTATCCAGATTCAGGTCGCATGGGCAGTCTAAGCAGGAATGACTAGACCTCCCTCTCACCAGCCACCTCCTCCGGCTCTTCCAGTGGAATCCTGAGGTGTTTCCAGGCCAGCCAAAAGATACAATCTCTACAATGTGTCCTGGGTTTGCCCCGGGGCCTCCTCTTGGTTGGACATCTCATGCATCCCATGCATACATGAAAGTGAAGGTTGATATTATAGTTATTGTGATAACTGGCTAATCAACACATAGATGCTGCAAAGCTCTTCACACTCGGATGTGCCATCATCACCCACCTTCTCTCTTAGACTGGGGAGCCCGTTTCAGTCCTGGCAGGAGACCAACACATGAGTCCCGAGAAAATGCCGGGCGATGGGCGCTCTATCCCACGGCTGAGCTCCAACCAACACCAAGATCTCCCCCTTCCTTTATACTAATTTTTGGGCATTACGTGTGGGCAGGGGACGAGCTGGCCAGGCTCACCCCTCCCCCCAGGCCAGGCATTCTCAAATTTCCAATCAAGGTATTCTCAAATTTCCAATCATGTCCGGGTAATGCGGCTTGCGGTTTAAAATTAGAAGTACAAAAACAAGTTCCCTAATTAACACTTTTCTCTAGATATGATCAGTGTCCAGTACACCACCTGCTGAATATGACTTCAATCAAAAGTAATTAGACAGGTATCCTTGAACAGAATGAGCATCCTAGAACTAGAATCCTTGGTGCATGATATACTGAATCTTCTTACGAGACAAACAAATTACATAAGCGTAGTTCAAAAGAAGCCTTGGTACGAGATAAACTGAGTCTTCTTTCGAGAAAAACAAGTTACACAAGCATAGTTCAAAAGAGTTCAAAAGAGTAACCTTAACCTTAACACAACAATATTATAAGTGGATCATGGACGATATGGGCGCTGTATCTAAATTTCAGGGTGATCAGTCCACACATGGTCAGAATCGATCCACACCTCAATCACCTCATATGTAAGTCTGCTAGGTGGAGTGGGAGGAACTCCTCCAAATCGTGAGTAGTGATGTCGAACAATTACAGCCTCCCAAATCATCACAGTGACAGGGGGACATTCAACATATTTCTTTAATTTTATGCTATGTGGACGACGTGGCCAATTGCGGGGCCACCTGTGAGTTCGTCCTACTACAAATATCATATACTTCTGCAATCATCCAGCTCATTTGTAGTTCGATAATAGTACAGGACAAATGACTCTTATGTGGCCAATGACAACTATATCTGAAATGTGTGATATATAAGGAACTGGAGAGAGTAAAACAAATATTGTTCTTCACTGATTTGATTAAGCACTGAGACTGCCACGAATAATAATTCCTGGCATTTTTCTAAAGTGAAAAGAACATCAGAAATGCTTTACAGCAGATCTGAACACTGATATACAGGCCTATGCAATCCAACATGGATCAGACAGAAGATACAGACACAGACCTTAAGAAACAGTGCATATTGCAAATGCTTAGTTGCTGCTGGATTAGTAAGATCAAAATGAAATGAAATGATAGTCTTGAGATGATCATGAAAATAGTCAAACCACCTTCTTCACTGTTAAGGCTGCCCCCCACGGCGCAGACACGATAGCGGAGAAGGAGTACGGGATCAGGTTTGCCAGCGATACATATATGAAATTACTCTTGTGTGTCATTACTGTCTCGCCAAGGTCACACAGATATGGCTTTGGCTGTCATCCAGATTCCAGGCTATCATCCCCACAGTCCTACCAGGGCGTGCATCATGGGAATCTGCCAGCAAGCGGGAGGGACACAGGGGCCCCCCTGAACAGCTCACTTGCTCAAAGTACTCCTCAGCCAGGGTGTCCTGGGGGTGCTCTTGTATTCAGTTGGTGTTCTCAAAATACATGTGTGAAAATTCACACGTAAAACGTGCGTTTATCACACATTTCCCCCCCTGACGATGTTCTGTATATGTGTATAATATGGAAAATCTAAAACTTACTTTATATAACATCTATTAAAATGATGAAAATGAATGACAGCATCTCACATTGGAACAATGAACAGTGGAATTAGGGAAGGAGAAATAAAAACACTTTTTTTGGGCAAAATAATTCCCTTTTTTAGAAAAATCCCCTTACTGATGGCCTGAAAATGGTTGTTTTAGATCTTGGGCAGACAAAAATAAAAGGCAGGGCTTCTTTTTTGGAGTATGCACCTATATTTCCTGCATCCAAAGTTCCTGAAAAATTCAGCCTCATTTGTTCAGGGTTTTATTTGTCAGGATCGAGTCCAGAGAGTGGTGGACTCCTAGGGAAAGGAGAGATAAGCTTGTCTGCTGCTCTTTTTTGATTAAATAGTCATAGCATTGCTTCATTGTCATTTCAATGAAAAGGTTGCTTACCCTTACATCACTGAGGTGTTATTTCTCATGCCCCCCCCCAATACACATATAAATGTATATATATACACAAGAGACAACATTTTATGCTGCAGCTATAAAATGACTACAGTGATACATACAATGGCATACAGGCCTTAAAAACATTATTTACAGATAATACTTTTTATGTAACACCATACATTATATTTGAAACATAGTTAAGAGTAAGGCAAATCTGGCTAATGGTTATCATGAATTGATTAACTTACCAAAGGGCACTTTCAATTCCTTGTCGTTTTCCTTGATGGGTGAATTTTTCGAGACGATAAAGTTTACGCTAAGGACTGTTTAAATGGTGTGAATGGCTATTGGTGAACGGCCAATAAAATGATGTAGCGGAGCGGCGAGTCGATATGGCGGAATAACATGCCTTCTAATGCTCAGGAATGGGAGGCCCAGGGCTGCTGACACCCGCCAGTATCCTGCTGCCTATTATTTCCTGCAGACGCTGACCTGGGCCAGGTCTCTGGCATGGCAGGTGGATGGAGTTCACAAGGAAACAATGACATGGCTGCGTTTCCAAGGAAGAGAAAATATGTCCGCTGCCTGTCAGGAGCGGCTACAGGTTTTACTGCCGTTAAAAAATAGACTGGTTTGTTAAAAATACACAGGGACCGTACACCTCAGCAGGAGAAGAGGAATAAGTGTGGACAGGTGGACATATACAGTACACTGAATAATATACACACATTCATGTATTGAATGCATTTGTGTGAAATGGAGGTTCTGCTGTAAGTGATTCCTGGATGCTTTTTAATAATATTCAGTCGTGCTAAACTGAAGCTGAAGTTAAGTGATTTCCCTGCAACATTACCACATGAATGCAGCTCTCAGGGATTAGTATCTTTTTAGCAGGCATCATTGTAGGGTTTAAGAAAATAAACCAGCTGCTGGATGATACTGATACACCAATGATGAACCATTGCCCAGTCAATTAAAAAATAAATGTGAGACATACACAGCAGTAATTTCCTACATAAGGAATAATTAGCCAATGAGAATTAATTATTAAATATACATTAGGTCTGTTTGACCCAAAGAACAGCAGAACTCTTCAATGCTAAACGTTTAAGAAATAACCTACTCTGTTATACAGTTTATGGCATTTAGTAAACTAAAATGTTGCCATCGATGTACAGGGACAGGAAAAACACAAACCAGAAATGCTGTAACAAATGATAATTATGGGGAATACTATTTTTTTTAAAGACTTTGTGAGGAATCATTTAGATCCAGTCTTAGTAAGTAAAAGGGTATAGAAACAATAGCTATTTACCATCCTCATTATTTCCATTAATAGTTCCAGGTCCTCTTTAGTTCTCCAGTTAGCAAACTTTCCTGGCCAATTGCTCATCTGTGGAGGTTTAAGGCTCACTTTTGGTTCCCAAAGCAAATACTGCCAGGGTTTTCAGGAAGGGAGAGACAAAGTTTTGACAAAAGAATGTGCATCAACTCCCATCATACCTCTTTCAGTTATCAAAAGACAATATTGTTCCTCTGAACTATAAAGACAAGACAGGGAAAAGAGAAATAATTTAGGCAGTTGCATCACGTCACATCAGACCTTTATTTGTTTACCTTTATTAAGAGTTTAAGATGCATAACAATGTAACACCATAACCGTAAACAAGGCTGTGGTTTACCCACATGTTCTAGTTAGTATTACAGCACTATTTGCCAAACTCTGGACAAGCTTCCTTCATTCTTTTAAGACAATTACTTCACATTAAATAGCTTGAAAGGGGCACTTAGACCTTTCATACTGACGTAGCACAGCAGTCGACAGAGAGCAGAGCACCTAAAACCATGAAGCAGTAAAACCATTATTGAAAAAGAACAGAAATAACATGCAGTATAGTGTTGATAGTAGTTTTCTATATATATATATATATATATATATATATAGCTGCTCCACCATTTACATTCAGATATTACAAGTTACATTTTATACATAAACTTGAACTCCTATTTTTCTGAACTGCCAACTACTGCTTCAATACTCAGTGGAACTAACATTACATTTGCTTTTCTCAATAACTCAGCTGTACAAAATAAACCTTCATGAAATACTTTTAATGCGAACTTTAAATATTCTCATGCCATTTCAGGCTTAGTATAATTTAATACTGAAGTGCTTTGTTTTAAGAAAAAAATTATCAATGTTACAACAGCTGATTTGAACTCTCATTAGAGAACCATTTTGACTGGATATAATTTCTGAAAGATTAATTTGTATCATGAATATGACCACTCAGATTAAAGGACTGAGGTGATTTGCCTTTTTAAGTATGCAAAGGCTACACTATATGTTGTTTTGTAACAGGATGATTCCTAATTACATCTCATCTCTTATATCTTGATCATAAACAAAAATAAGTAATTTTTTATTCCTGTGATGTATTTTGATACCACTCATATTTCCAAATGCAACAATATTTAATTCATGCCGTCTGGTATTAATTGTGTTATTTTGTGATCGTTGGTTTTGATGAAACCTTGGGGCAGGTCAGCTGATGGTAAACTCTGTGTTAAACTAAACCTGTATTATGTTACTTACCTCCAGAGGGTTTTCATGGCTCTGTTGCAAAGGAAAATGCATTGGAGGGGGTGGGCTGGGGGGGTCAACAACAGAGTTGAGTTCAACAAGAGAGCATGTGGGCAGCACCTGTCTAAGCATTCCTCATATCACACCTTTTCCTCCTCTTTCTCTTTTCTGCTCCTTAGAGCAGTGCTCCTCAGTGTCTGACAGGCTGTTAAGTGGAGCGAGGGCACCCATGTGTTTTAACAGTCTCATATGCGGTGATTAACATTAGATCCGGGAGTCGGGTGTCGGGATGACGCAGCAGCGCTCCCCTTCTATCCGGCCCCCTTCCTCCAGTGACAAAGTTAGCCCTCAAAAAGTGACAAAGTATATTGCTGGGCCACCTCTGACGCAGGCCCTTCATTTTATGATCGTGTCTGGTGTCACTGTGATGCATAGCAACGCAACGGCTGCTTATAAATATAGCTGCTAGTTCCACAGATCATCCTATTTAAAAGTGAAGTGTGCCAAACCAGAGGGCTAATCCAATTCTCTTCTTGCCTCAGGAAATTCACATGTAAAAGACATTTCCCATTAAATCTTCTATTAAATTTTCTACTCCTAGCATCAAACATGTTGTCCAGTGTGCAACCACAAACTCTACGTATTTATTAGGTTTAGAATATACTCGCATGCTCATAAAACTCTTGAGACAGCTTTTTTCACTAGTATTTTTATGAAAATATGGCATGTCAATGTTAAAATCATTGTTATATTTGATACCAAAATATTCAAGCAAGACAGTTAAGAAAATTTTTAAGTTAAATGAGTTTAAGCGAGTGACAAAAGATGTTTATTTCAATTTCTTTTACTTTAATAACACCCGTTAAACAGTATAATGAATCAAAATATAAGTACAATAATTGTCATAAATATCAACAAAAAATGCAAGTAATGTTTTGTCCAGAATAATTTGTTGTATTTGATATTCTGAAATTCTGTTAATCTGCGGGGAACTCATGAAGATTCTATGGCAATGATTATCAAAAATCTTTTAGAATTGGCAATTAAGGCATAAAACAACAGTGCATTAATAAACTATTTATTGTATGTAAAGTAAACTAGACTGTCTTCTAAAGTCCCATTACTTTACAGTAAGTCACATGTACATAATATGCAGAACATTCAATTTGAAAGTGGTCAACATGTATTTAATTTTTCAACCTATGCATATATAATTAGATCTCAGAACTATTTTGCAGTTTTACTATTCTGGAATTTTACAGTATATGGCAGTATTAATTATATGTGCAGTTGCAGTACCGCATGTTCACAATTCAATGAATAATAAATCGCTATGTAGGAAGCAGAAACAGAGGATGCTTCATTGTCATTATTTTTTCTTTTGCTTTACAATGTTTTAATTCTCGCACCATCACCCACAGGAACACAGCAATAACTTAATGCTCCGCTTCCTATATTCCAGTTAGCGGCAATACATCTTAATTTTACTGCACGCCGACTGGCCGTCATCCAAGACAAGCTGCTGCGGCCGACCTGAATATACGGAGGAAAAATAGTCTCTGGCAGAGACCGTATGCCTGCAGAGCTGCAGTGGTCAGCATCGCTCGTGTTGATGATGGCAAGTGCTAACTGAACATCTGGACATGGTATGCATCTCTTTATCAGAGGAGCAGTCAGAGAAGGTCCAAGCTCAGACCTCATTGCTACATTCTGCATCTGTTTTCCCTCAGGCAAGGTTGCTCCTCTGACTGACCACCAAGGCCGTCTGGCTTTCCCTTCGTCTATCCTTCTTTTTCTGTAGCCTAACTTTCCAGCAGATTGCACTGGAGGCCAGCAACAGCAGTCCGGAGGAAAGGAGCACCAGGCCCAGGATGGAGATGGTAGACCCATGCGAGTTGAACCTGTAGGCGACGGCCGTGACCACAATCCCAGCGATAAGGACGACCACTCCGAAGGGCACGGTACAGCGGTAACAGGAGATTTCAGCTCCCCCAGTAGCAGCAGTCAGTTGGACTTCATTGACCAATGGCACAATTGTCACGACGCAGTCGTTGGCATGAGCCTTCTCCACCGGGCCCTTGTCTGGAACTGTGGGCACCTTCATTGCAGCTT
This sequence comes from Stomatorhinus ivindoensis, assembly GCA_019775895.2. Taxonomy (NCBI): domain Eukaryota; kingdom Metazoa; phylum Chordata; class Actinopteri; order Osteoglossiformes; family Mormyridae; genus Stomatorhinus; species Stomatorhinus ivindoensis. Next base: position 18,714,485 of record JABFEB020000092.1, read on the forward strand.
TGCTGGAATCCTCTGGCATTGCAGTGTTACAGTATTGTTCCTAATGTTATCTACAGTGAACCAACAAATCCGTATTTACGCTGAGCTCCTCAGCCTCTCTCATCAGCGGTTCCAGATCTACAGTATGTGGAGAAATACACCCATATTTACATGTGTTCATTTACATACATCTAGGTGTATATCACATTGTCATCATTCATACATCTAGGTGTATATCACATTGTCACACATGCAGAAAAACGACAGGTTTGAATGTATAACACAAAAGTTGTTACATTTTAACTTAACTCATTCTCCTGTTATTCTACATGGAAGCAATATTCAAAAATCCAAATTGAAAACAAAAGTGTATTATGAAGATCATTACCACTTATTAGCAAACTTCTGAAACTCAGAATTGTGTTTATTGATTAAAAGTAATACCAAGCATTTATACAAAAAAGCAACTGGAAAATACCAAATTGCAAAAATGTAGCTGTTAGACATTCCTAGCCTTACTGAAGCAGAAACACTTAGCATAGCATGAGCTGTCACATTCCCTAGAGAGCGAGGGCTGACATTACAAACAGCTCCATGAAACATTATAAGCAGTTTCGCAAGCACTACTCTGACGTTGAACTTCACATTAAAAAAAATAACTATTAATTAACGGTTAAATCAACACCATTTAGCACTAAACTGAAATTATACCGCAACGCGTCTTAATATCTCATGACTGGCGTGAAATTAACACGACGCGTTGAACTGTTGAATTTTACGCGTTGAATTTTTTTTGAACATGTAGGTTTTTTTAATTAGTTATAACTGGCCATAAACTTCCGTAAATTGACATCCTGCTGCACATAGCTGTATTTGTCCGTGAAAACATTCTGACTATATCTTATATTTTAATTACACCATCGTTACTTGTAGAATGAACTGTAGATTGCGCACTTTAACAATGATATGCAACGTATAGGCTGATAAAAAAAGGAATTCAAGTGAAGGAGGTCAAACGTGTCATTCAATGAAATATTAAGTAATGCGAATACAAAGGAAATTGGATACATTGGTTGAAAGATACAGTCTCTTTTGTATTCATGTGAAAAACTTAACGTATCTGTGTTAACTAAGTACAGTTATTTATTTCGCTAAACTTAAATTGTGCAGGATATAAAGAAAATCAGCTCACTTTATTTGTCTGTTCTCCATTCCTGTTCAGGTTTTTTCTTTTGCCCCTTGATATCTTCAGCTGAGAAATGCTTCGAAATATTTAAAATTAAGGCTGGTATATTCAACGAAAGGTGTTTCGTTGTCCTTATACCGGTTTCTTTTTAGATGGAAAAAAACGGCGCAGTTACTTATTCCAAAGACCCTATTCTCAAACACAAAACTAACAAACAAACTTTACTCTCTCAGTCTTCTAGCAAAGTTCGTGTCTGTTGAGGAGCCTTGAGTACTGATCTCTCGACTCTCATTCATCGGGTGTCTCCTATGAGCTCGCAGCGATCCTTTAGCGAGGAGACCCCCCCGAATGCCATAATCTAGGGAAAGAAAGCCCATTTGAAATGTATCAATGGCTAAAGGGGGAGTTTCGAGTAGCGAGCAACACTTTCCCTCGTTTAACCCTATCCTTTCTATAGGTCTACATACAATCGACGCAGTTTGTCAATGTACAAAATTAACGCAGCATATAACCGAATGAAAACGTATGCATTTAGCTAGTCGTCCTTACTTAAAAATACTTTTTGGCGATAAAGACAAGCACACATATACATTTTGTTGCAATTAAAAAATAAAACTTCAAAATTATTATCGTTAATCACCGTAGGAAAACGTTAATTAGTTATTAAGTCCATTCTATAAGTCACTTTTTATTACACACAAATATAAAAAACACATAGTTCTGTGGATGCATAGTTAGATGGATGAATGAATGGATAATATTGAATACTTATTGATCTTTATATTGGTTAATCTTTGTAGATGCTGTTCGGTGATTTGTGCATTGATTGTCTTTTTTCATTGTAACAACTTTACTCAGTTCCAAGGGAGATGTTTTTTTCCATCAATTAAGATACGAGGGCGGTGTTTACTCTGCTTTCCACCTCTCTCTTTGCTTTGGTGCAGTAATAATAACAGTGATTTATCATTTTTAAATATAATTAGGGAAACAGCTATTGAACATCCAGTAAAAACAGTTATAATGTTATCATTTTATATCTTGGTTAATGAGTTATAATGTTACATCATGATTACTGTACTGTATGTCTGAAATGCACACAGCAATGAAGGCCACTCCACTGTGCAAGTGCAGAAAGTTTAAGGGCCATAAATGCCACTGACCAGCACAGGTAGATTTCCCTATTTTCAAAGTAAAATTTTCTGACATAGTGGTTTTATATAGGGTGTTGTCTTGATCCTTTTCCTTCCTGGATTAGATCCTTCCCAAATGAAAGATGTGACTTCCATGCAGAATCAGGAAAACATGCTCTTCCATAGCACAGTGTAGGAGTTTGGTTTCATGCGAAATGACTGTGCAACAACTGTAAGCAGCTGCCTTGCATTTCCCAGTATCCTTCGGCAAATTAATTCCAGCCGGTAACGCAACTGAAAGGACATAATTTACAGGCAGGTCATTTTTCCTTCGTACCGTTGTTGCACGTTGACACATGCTGTTCTTTGCATTGTGTTCTCTTGAGAGACACAGAGAACTAGACACATTGCTAACAGGAGAACGAGTCTATAGAGATCTTAAGTGGGGTGATGTGAATAGCAAGACACAATACAACAATTCAGAGCATCGTTTTCAGCAATATTGCCTAAAGATGTCACGTGGACTAACTCTGCTAACTGTTATGTTATGCAGCAGAATTTGCCTGTCAAAATATAGATCAGTTTCAATATGAATGTAATATATATTCTTTTAAAAATTGCTTGATATATACAATTACTTAAGTTTATACTAATAGTCAGGGGAACAGTAGGGCATGGATACCCTGGCAGAATATGTTAAATTTTAACATTATGTAGTGTAAGGGTTACATATTTTCAGGAAGTGTAGATTTTCGAGCTACACACCTGCTAATGATACCACTTTTATGAAACAGGTATAATTGTAATATCATGACATAGACACACACACACACACAGGTTTGTAATTATATCTTTGTGGGGACCAACCATCCATTTCTATGGGAGAAACCTTAATCCCAATTTTGACACCCTTGACCCATACCCAGTCCAACCCTAAACATAAGTAACCAAATATATAATAATATATTTCTAAAAGCAAATAAAACTGCAAAGTGCAACACATTTCTCATATTGGAGCGTCTCACGTGGTTCAGGGCGGTGGATTTATTTTTTGGTAACACAGCCCTGGCATCGCATCAGAAGGCATCATCATCACAAAGCGTCGTCAAACTGATTGCCCTGGCTGTATATCCCAAGACATGGAACAAAATCTTATGTCTAGCCAAATGTGTCATAATGGGGGTTGGGACAAGGGAGGTGACAGTTGTCTATGTAATCAGTTGGAGAAGAACGCTAAGTGTTACGTAATAAGCTCTTGGGAGTTAGAGCTGTAAGTGGCTAACCTTAAAGTGAGGTCTTTAACGTCCTCATCCCATGTCAAATCTGTGTTGACATCATTGGGGCAAGGCTGAAATTTCGAAATGTCTAGAAGAATATCACAGTAATTAATAAAGAATGTCATGGTTTAGGCAGGAAAAGAAGCTGACGATTTACTGTTGGCTCATAAGACAAAGGAGTTTGTTAGGGAACTGAACACTGGGGAAGATACAAAGTAAAGGAGCTCAAGGGGTCAAAGGCACAAGAACTAACTGCAAAAATACCTAAAAAGGTAGCACTGGGAAAAGAGCGCAACTAGAAACCAGCACAGCGGAACATCTAACAATGGCTGACTGGAGAATACAACAGGGTAGGCACTTAAATACTCAAAGAAAACCAGGGGAAACAAGGAACAACTGTAGGACATAATCAACTAACCAATCAAAGCAGGGCGCAGGACAACATGCAACAAAATAGAACAATTAACAAGCACTGGAACAAGAAAACAGGCAACTAATAACAATTAACTCACAGAGAAACTAGGGAACTTAATACCAAAAACTAGGAAACAATAACTACATAATCGGACTTAAACACTAGGAATAGAAGCCAAGGATACTTAAACAGAACCAGAATGGAACAGAACAGAACACAAACAGGGACAACCTGGGACAAGAAATCTAATATAGAAAATAACCACTGGGAAACAGAAGCAAGAAACACAGATAAACAGATGAGGCTGGTCCGAGAGCAGCTTGAAACCTGTTACCTGCAGGGTTACAGCCTCAAAGCTACACACTCACCCCACTGAGCTAGTTGGGAGTCCAGGTAATCGGGAAAAGACAACAGGGACTGAAGGGCAGGGTGTGAACAGTACGGACTGACAGAATTCCACATTGATACAAGCCTTTAGAACATACATACATACATACACGCACACACATATATATATACATTAGAATGTGTGTGTAATGAGATAATGTTAAATGGCCATGAAATATTTGTACTTATATTTGGAGAAGTAGTACTCACCTTACGTATTCAAAATTACTTTTATACTGATTTTTTGCATATCGGGCACTTTTCCTCCCTCTCTGCATTGACTGAGAAACACTGCAGTAGGCACATGGTAATTTACAGGGATGTGAAATGCTCTTTTCCTTTTTCAAACAGAGACGTATCCTTTTCCTATTATAGCTCAGTTCCTGTGCTAGTAGACAATTTGCTATAGTGAGTCTTTCTGCAGTCCTGCCCTTTTATGCTGGTGTTCTGAGTTCATGAGTTTATGTCTGAACTCAGTGACAGTCATACCTGATGACCCCAAAAAGTCAACAGAGACAGATTTGTTTTTATCACACGCACATTCACACAGGCCTGTCATAAAATCTTACATAAAAATCAAAGTCAAAACTCCCATGTATCTGTAATTTCATTGGAAGGACATACTCTGTTAACTAAACCTGTCAATAGTCAAAAATCTGAAACTCTGGCAAACAATGTGTCCATATGTGTAAAGAATACATTTAAGAGCAATATGCTACAGTCTTTTTTCAATTATTTGTACTATTCTGTAAGCTTGTCTTATTTGAATTTCAGGTAGTGCTTTGTAGCATTTACAGAGTTAAGCGATTTTGCGTAGACTTTCTTTAACCCAATTTTAAAAATTCAGATACTTGGATGATATATTTTTTTGTCTTACTTCTGCGGTCGGATCACAACATCTAATAATCATGTGTTTGTGAAAAAGAGGGACTGGCAGGGAAAATAGAGGCACCAAGGGGGACAGAGACAAATGTGGTTTTCATCGGCTGCGGAGCCCCGCTGTCTCAGAGAGGGTAACAGAGTCTCTGCCCGCAGCTGCAGCAGCTCCCGCCCTTGCGCAGTCAGCGTCCGGCACACCCATGGGGCTGCATATGCGCCTTAATTGCAGACAGATGTGCCGCAGTGCTCCTCTTTTCATCTGAGCACGAGACATCCTGCACTCCACGTCCCTGACATACGCTTCGTGAGATGAGCACTGAGTCTTCCGAAAGGACGCGTCCCTGATGGCATTCCCCACCAACATACCAAAACACCTATGGCGACTTACTTAAGCACAATCAGTGTTAAATTTGCACAGCTGATTTTTCTGGGTTGTTCTGTCCTGTTGCATGATACTGTAGATTTACATGATACTGTAGATTTACAGTTTGAAACCCGAGGCTAACGTTTCAGCATTTTGTAAGAACGGTTCTCGTTTAGATGAAAACTGCATTTCAGGAATAGAGTGCACTGCACAAACAGAAGTACACTTCAGGAACAAACTATATTAACTTATGTTCAAAAGTCATTTGTTTTCTGTCTAGTTACATGATGCCATTAGGATTTACAGTTGAAGAATACTTCTGTTGAGACAGAGAATTAAAATTAGTTACACATAAATCAGTAAGGGATGGACACATTTGAAAAGGAACTTTGCACCAAAAGTGGTTTCAAAACACAATTTGCATTCTAGTTCACGAGCCCACACGCTATTTAGCTCCAAATGTGCTGCCTTGATTGGCTTCCAGCATATTGTGTTCTCTTGACTCGAAGGCTGCAGACAACTGAGTCCCAGCTGGATTCCCGATCATGAGTGCTGGTGGTCTTTAGAATCCACAAGAAAGCATCAGTTTCCTGCCGCCCCATGATGAACACTGTGTCAGTCGGGCTGCACCACAGACACTGATCAAAGCTCCTCATACGAGATCTACACTCGCTTTCAGGGGGTCATACTGTCTGTCTTGGCAGTTCATTTTGGCAGACATTTTAAAAAACAGAGTGGGGACTGTGAATTAGTACATTTTCACACTTGAAAAGATTACACTGAGGCTTTTCTTCATGTGTATTATTTATCAGGAAATGTAACCGTACAAACAATCTGACCGTGAGTTACATACAGAGGTGCCGTAAAGAGGGGGAAAGTTAGAATGAAGCCCTAAAAATATTGGAACGTTATTGGATTGGTCTCGGTTGGGGCTCCAATATGATATGCTATTCTGGTGCTCAAAATCTCTATGCCACCCCTGTTTATATATAATATATTTACATTGTAGTTTAACTACTTATCGACAGCACATAAAGATATGAAACTTCGTATCTTGGTTTTCCGTATGTAAATAAAGACTAAAAATATTACTTGAAGGCAACCTTACTGATGACACCAGAAGAGTTTATGATCCTTTTTCCACTACCAAAGTTTAGCTAGCAGACAGCCATTAAAATGTGTGTATTTGGTTATTAGCAGACTTTTTTGAGTCCTTTATCTCGTGTTATTTTAAAAACTTTTATTTAGTGTTTGCTCGTGTTGATCTTGGAATAATTACCTAGCTGTAATTTGTGGTCCGTGAAGTATGTAATAATGTGATGCTTTAATGTCAGATACATTCCAAGGGTTTTATTTATAACTAATAATTTGATTTTTCTGGTCTGGTCTGCAGTTCCAACACTCAACTATTGAGGCTCTGCTCTATGTGCTTCAGCAGGGCCAGCTCTTAAGCAGGTTTACTCGCAGTCCACCACTTCCATGTAGTTGTGAAAAATGGGGGGTTTATATATTTACTCTGGGAACCAGGAAATGAGGTAGATCTCCACTGCCTTGTGTAATCCCCATGGAAACTGTGAATTGGAGGGGCATTTCCTTACTACCTCTACTGTTTTATGGCCATCTGCTGGCAGAGAGCGAAATCTGGGCTCCTCTCTCGGCGCTTTTCTTCCCACACTTGCTGTTTCGCTGACTTACAAAATATCTACTGACCTGCTGAAGAACTGGAGCATCAGCCAGATGTTTCCGGAGCAGCAACTGCACTGGCTTCCTTTTGGCATGTCATCCATAGGAGATACCGACGTCGCTTCAGAACATCTGACAGCCCTTTGGGCATCGCAGCTTGGCTACAGACATGATCTTTCTGATACAAGTGTTCATGGGCATGTCTGCAGCAGATACTAAGGGCACAGGTGCAGTATTGAAAAATTCCAAAGCCATTTGCAATTTGGAAGCAAAATATTTTCCAACTATTTATATCATTTAAACTAAGCATTCAGGATGACACTCTATTGGATGTGTCATGATTATTCTGTCCATATATGTTACTATAGATAAAATAAATATATATATATATCAAGTCAAATTTATTTTCCAACCAGGAGGGAAAAAGGACATTTTAGATGCAGCCCGGCATTTAAAATTTAAAAAGGAATACAACAAAATACATAAATGAATACAACCATTGAAAACAAATACTAACATGGAGACCGTGACCAATATAGTGTAACAGTCACAGTGCAACATTACTACATGGAGAGACTAGAAGAGGAGCAGATCTAGAAGAGGAGCAGATCTAGAAGAGCCAGAACAGAAATAGTCAAGCCCATCAGTGACATCATCTGTGCCTATTCAAGGTATTAACAGCAACACAGACAAAAGAAAGTTTATATCTTTTATTCCTGTGTGTGGGAACTCTGTATCTTACATCTGAAGGTAGAAGCACAAACTCCCTGTAGAGGGGGTGGTCATTATAATCCAGTACTGCCAATGCCTTCCTGAGCACATGACGGTCATACAGGTCATAAAGCTGGGTTTGAGTTATCCCAATGACCTTACAGGCTAGACTAACAAGCTTATTTCTCAGTGCAAGGTTGAGGTTACCAAACCATATCACAATGGAAAAGAACAGTACACTATAATACTATATTTTACTATTCACTATATATTATGCTGTATTAATACTATATTACTATATATTATAGAACATCTTGAAACATCATCCTAAATAAACTTCATTCTAAAAAAACAAATAAAATCAAGCGTCTATTTATGTATGTATAGTGGTACCAGGTGAAAATGGTTTTGTTCATTTGCTGCTTGTCAAAATGCCCCCTTTGTAATGTGAAATAAATAATAATCTGTGGAAATGCACAGCAACCCATTCTATGAATTAGAAACCATTCTTTTTTTTATTATATTCCATTATTCCACCCTGAATTATTCCGATTGTTGTATCATGGGAAATCATTTCACTCCAGAAATTACAATGTGGTAAACATGCAGTCACACTTATACCTAAAATAAAAATGCTGCCCCGGGGTGATTGTTCTATAAACGTACAACACACCTTGTTTGCTTCTGTTATACAAAATATAAATTTGTATTTTAACAAATGTACTGCGCGTAGGCTAATGCAGGAGATATCGAAGATCCATCCTATTCTCATTTACGTTGCGTTTATTTCCATCACTTAGCGTGGCGTGGTTAGAGCCCCCTCATGTGGCCATAAATCTATACAACATGCACGTTTATAAATTCGGTACTCACACTCGGTAATCACACTCGGTACTCACATTTGAAGCACGGTTTGAACGGATTGAATGAAAATGGGGCGACATAACTACCGGTCAATAACCCAACAGAACGGGAACTATAATTGTCACATGATTATTCAGTCAATCGTGATAATTATTCAAGTTTTTTCCCCCGAGTGGATCAGTTGTACTTTCGGAGCTAGTCAAAAATCATGTATTTTTATTAACATACTACTGTGTTCACTCTTCCAATCATCACTCTTTCATTCTTATTTTTGGGTCCAACTCAACACTAATGACAGTTTCGAAATAGAGACCGGTGTTTATGCAGATGTTTCTTGAGTCCTATTTTTCTGATCATTTTTTGAGCTTGTAGTTAGTAAAACTGAAAAATCCACCCATAAAAGCTCCACGTGTCTTCAGGAATCAACAATATTTATGATACATGCAAACACCAACATGTACATAATAAGTAACTGGAAATATGTCAAATCAACTATCTATATAGTACAGTAAATATGAAAAACAACATTTGAGAAACCTACCTGATTTATTTCTGCAGTACTTTAAATTTGAAAACATCTGTATCTCATCTTTTATAAACTAATTCTATACCAGATGGTGATTGTTTCTTACCACGTTGTCACATATCATATTATCTGCTAAGTAAATTTGGTAAAAGTGAGAACAGTGAAATTGGAATATAAACACAGCACGTGAAGATATTATATCAAAGGAAAAATAGAAAACAATGAAGCCACAAAACCACAGTTTGCGTAGCACTCTTTCAAACATAATATATGGTGTACAGTCAGCGTATGTGTATTGATGAGTACACCTAAAATTCCATTAAAAAATAGATTAATTACATTCTTAATGTTCTGTGCTGAGTTTGTGCTGAATATAAGCACTTTGGATCAATGTTTTATAGATTGGTGAAATATATAAATATGTAAAGGAATACAAAAAGTGGATAACAGGCCTCGATCAGACTCCAGAGCGTTAATATTTAAAAACTAACCATGACAAGTATATAGTCAACGTGGACCTGAAGTATTTGCTCCAGTTAAGAGTTATAGTTTTAAAAAATGAACTACTTATACATATATTACTTATTTTGTAAAGAAGATTCATGTGGTTCTATTGGTAGATTCAGCATGGAAAGTACAGTTTATCTAAATTGCAGGGTTTTAATTACAGTCCTGCAATTTAGGCGGAGAACGACATAAATATTTCCTGTCTATAGTTATCTTTTTCCCCAGACATCCCTTTGAAAATTTGATGGAGGAATCCACACTGTAATTCTATCTGTTTAATAGTTGTATCCTAGACGTCCAAATATAGATCATTTCCCACCAAACGCTGAGCTGTGGTTCTGTAAAAGAGAACGTATTTTATCGATTGAATGTCTTTTTCCGCATTTGGCATTCATACCGTATGTAATGTGTCTTCGCAGCGGAGCCTAATTATTGATGACAAGAGTGGAGAGGTTGGGTCATTTCCTGATGCCTAACCGGGCACGGTTATGGCAAGATTTTTTTTTCTAAATGTATTTATTTGTAGGGATATAGTAAATTTTGAAATCGAATGAAGAGCACTGGCGATCGGTTTTCAACAAAGAAGTAACCAGAGAAAGTTCAAGAAAAGTACACAAAAGGACTGCCTAAGCAACAGCTGTTTTGATTTGGTGCCTTCATAAAAGTTCAAGACTCGCAGAGATGGAGGACAAAGAAAGAGGTAAAAAATGTTAGTAAAAGAGGAGCTATAAGCATCCTCGTTTTAAAAGGTTGGAAGAATGACTTTAGCTTAAAGTTTTAGGTGCAGATAATTTGGGTTGCGAAGAAAGACAGGGTGTGAGAAAGTGAGAGAGGACAGGAAACTTTATCGCGTGTGTTTTCTTTTCGTTGAATGCTGCAGTGGTGAATAGGAGCTGCTTGGGGAGCGGGGTAATTAAAAATGGTCGGTAAAATGGCAGTGCTATAGGCAGAACCGGAGCTCTTTGTTGAATCAATGGGGAGACGGGGTTTACGAGGTTTTTTCACCCCAAAAAAGAACATAATATGTTAGTTATGATCGAAAATCTTATTCAAGATTCACACAGCCATTTAAGCTTGACAAAGAAACTAAACTGCTTTTTCACGAATTACGTTTATCATTGTGTACAAGTACAGGATTGCTGCAACCCGTTTTCCCACTTTACACATCACACAGGGTGTTGCCTCAACGACTCCAGGGCCAAAACATAGGCCACGTGGAGTTTTATCAGTGTCTGACAGAGGACGGATACTTTAAATGATCATTTCATTCGTAGCTTGATAGAGGTATGTGCAGGATATGAACATTGGTTACCTATTAAGATTTTGTACAGCTGTGGAAAAATACTTAGTGTACTGTGTTTCAAATAGTTTAATTATTATTGATGGAATCTTGATACTGTACGAATGGAATTTAGGGTCTGATTGATGTCTTGCTAACATTTGCTCACTTAATAAATAGGTTGTTAAAAATGCCAAGTCAGATTTGTGTTTTCACTCTCACTTTACAGCATTTGCTTACTTAAACATTGGCTTTTTTTTTCCTCCAGCAGAGTGATGGCAGAAAATGTCCCTGGAGACAGATAAAAAATGCTTTCATGTTCCCAACGAACAAAGGACATCCTGTGTGTTTCAGGCTATTGAGGAGAAAGAGGAAATTCCTGGGATGGGAGAAGACAGGTAATAACACCTATGGCTGAAATATGTTTTTTCCGCATATGGTTCATCCTACCCCATGTGATGGATGCAGCGGAATATGATACATGCATTTCCTGAGGCATTTGAACTGTAAGGTGTGTTTAACCTGTTGCTGAATGTATGCCGTTGTACTCCTCTTAAGAAATGGCTATGCTATGATGTCATCGATTTTCAACTTGATCCTTTTATATTGGTCCTTAGCAGCAGGTAAGCACTACATACAGTCAAAACACTCATTTTTAGCTGTTCTATTATGCACAGAAGTGGCAAATTGCATATGAAACAGTTTTTCGTCACATGTCTGTAACCTATAAGTCGATTTAAAAAGTGAACAAGTACGATTGGTTTTTGTAAAAGGACTGCTTCCTCGATTAGTTGTGGTTATGTAAATAATATCAGAATGTTGATGTTATTAACATTTGTGCTGAAACTTCTGGAAAGTAAAACCATGTCCTAGATTTTCCTTGAATAGTATCACAATTCAGCATAAATATCTGATTTGATTAAATGTTGAGATCTTTTGTATTAACAATATCAAATGTATTACACTGGAATTCAATTTCAGAATCAAGAGTCCCAGATTTTTATGTGGCAAGTGTAATTTGGATGTATCTGTGTTTTTCCATAGTGCTACTATTGCTGGTGTTATTGTCGCATAAGAAATAATTTTATCTTAAGCACCGGGCTTATTAGGTTAATCTGTGAAAATAATGAAGTAATTGTAACAAACCAGAAGTACTTAAATATGCAACTTTGGCAACTGTACATGGTAAAGCAGAGTGCAGAGGACAGATATACTGATAACATGATCATGATGATTATTGATGATTCTATTGAACATTTTTATTAGTCAAGGTATTTTATGGCTTGAATACAAAACTTATAGTCAGTTCCAAACTACAATTCAAAGGTATACAATGCAGAATCTTTCCAAGAGCTGAGAAATCAGTTAAGGTGTATGTTGATAGTTTATGTTGATAGTGTTCTATTAATCAACAATTATTATTTATATTTTGCTGCACAATATGTATAATCAGGCAAATACACCAGAACAGCTTTCTTGTTCATACTTGTAATCGGTGGAATGAAGCTGATTCTGATAAAACTCCATTGTACTTTGCTGCCGAGGAACCATGTTGATGAGGTTGTTGCTAGGAAATGAAAGTGCTGGGAGCACTTCGTGTCGTTAGGGATTAAAGAAACTGCCATCACCTTAGTGCAGTGTTATTGGCCAACGCTGCAGAGCCGTTCAGCTAGCACCTGGATTACTATTGGCTACCAAGGACTTGACCAACCATTCATGAAAATGCGGAAAGTAACAGCATGTTTATTTTTCTTTTGTTCTTTTTCATTAGGCATATTTAAATTCAAAATATAATTAGAAACTGCTATGAATGATTGCATATTACTAAAGGCATCTGTTTTAATCTGTTAATAAACTACATTTACATCCTGTACTAGGCAAATAGCATGGAGGAATGGATGTTAATGAATTATTTAATTCTTTTTGATCTCCAGCGTTCTGGAAATGCTAAGCTACTCCAAATTCACAGACCTGGAGACGTGGTTGTGTATGCCTTCTACGCTGTTACCAAGGAGCTTGGAAGCAACACGTGTGACTTCTCCACCTTTGACGCACACTGGGACAGCAGACGTGGAGAGGAAGCCCAGGTATCTGCTGCATAACTTTGATTGGTTGACAGGGAGTCACTAATGAGTTCAGTCAGGGGCGCCCTGGCATTTGCTGGGGGCAACAGGCCACCAGGAGCACACTGAGAGGGTTGCAGTAGTATTGCGTAATCACCTTGTGCCACCATCTTGGTGCATTGTCAGTCTTGGTAATGGAGTATTACAAGCACATGACTAAAATAAAAGCATTGTGATTATTGGATGTGACCCATACACATTGAAAGCAAAATGGTTCTGCGCTGCTCACTGTGCATTATGAGGGTATTGCTAATTATCTGGTTTTTCAAACATCATAGGTAACACTGAAACAAATGAAAGCGAATAAAGGTCAGGACATTTAATTCCTTTATATCTGGCTGGGTACATGTACTCCAGAGGAAAAGCGTGGATATAATATTTTGGTGTTTTCACAGGAAAGTACATGTATAAATTGCATGCTTAATTGTTACCATTTTTTATATAAATTATATATATTGTTTTCATTATGCAACTTTAAGCAATAATGTTGTACTGTGCTGCAACATTAACACTACAGTGCTGTTCCTGTTGTCATTGTTACTGCAAAAAAAAAAAAAGTGAATGTGTTGTAAAGGTAAATTGCTGATCAATGTGTATTATCCCTGAATGTGCAGCTTTCATTTAGCTGAAGGGACTGTCTGAGTTTTTTTTTTTGCATTCTTCTTTTGATGCCTGTGATGTTGGCAAACTCTTGCTGCTGTTGGTGCCCAGAAGTTTTTTTAACAAAGCAATAATTTTATGTCATCAGCTTGCCGCTCATAAATTATGAGGCACAAAAGCCATAAAATTACTTGTGTTCACATTAGTTACTGCAACCATAAATAGAATGGGATTCATGAGGTATGGTTTCTATGGAAACAAATACCTAGAAACGCTTGTAAATTAGCATTAATCTTACTATGTATATATATTGCACCAACATGGCAGAAGGCTTGCTTAGTGTGAGTGCTACAGTATGACGTCATGTGCAGTACTCCTTTTCTTGGTTGGGGGGTAGAAGGTGACGTTTGCTAGTTGTTACCGAAGAACACGTCAGCTCTGAGTTCAGCTACTAAGGTAAGGTGCTGCGCATCATGTGCAGTGTGTTTGCAGAGTTGTTGATGACCACTTTAATGGTGTGTTGACCAATTAGGGGACTCAGCCTGTGTCTGGAAGATTGTGGGTTCAAATCCTGTGCCTGGAAGAGTAATCATATCACCATTGGGCTCATGAGCAAGACCCTTTACCTAATATGTTACAAATTAGGTGCTCTCTAACCGTATGCTTTCCTTACTTGTATGTTGCTTTGGACATACGTGTCTGCATAATAATATCCATCCATCCATTTTTTTTGTAACCGCTTGTCCTATTCAAGGTGGTGGGCATAATGTGAATACATATGAACAATATCTAGGGTTTCTGAGTTCAAAGACGAACAATATTACTTTTCCCAGAAATTCTTCCTTACCTATGCATATAGTTTGTTTGTTCTGTTTTATTGTTGTTCTATTATTCATTAACATAAGTTTTTTTTTTTTTTTGATGGATTCATCAGAACTTAAATGTACTAGGCTTTGCGACCTAAGGTCTTGAGGGTGTATACGGTAAAACAATCAAAGTCAGGTTCACAGATGCATTGCACAGTAGACTAATTGGGATCAAGGATATTTGGGTTGGCATTAAAATATCCAGATTCAGATGGCAGATCCAGTTGATTTAATTTCTTTTTCGTGCTTGTCGTTTCTCAGTCATTCCTGACTTATACAATACTTAATATAACACACAATATTTGTCAACCGGGGGTTTTATTAGTTTGCTAAGTTTGCCGCCCCTCAGAAGATTTTCAAAAGATGCTATTACCCATGTCAGGAAGTTTGAAATTAGGTTTAGAGTTAGGGTTAGAATTGCTATTAGGTTTAGGCCTAGGGTCAGCATTAGAGTTGCTATTAGGTTTAGGCCTAGGGTCAGCATTAGA
>JABFEB020000092.1:18734595-18747972 GCA_019775895.2 Stomatorhinus ivindoensis
CTGCCTTGTGCCCTGTGATGGGTTGGCACCCCATCCTGGGTTGTTCCCTGCCTTGTGCCCTGTGATGGGTTGGCACCTCATCCTGGGTTGTTCCCTGCCTTGCATCCGTAGTATCCAGGTTACGCTAGAATGCCATCTGCTACAGCGAACAATAAGTGGTGTCCCTGCCATTTGTAGATGATGCTTTTTGACTCATCTGAGCAAGACAACCTGTGCACACTTGAGTGATTGAATACTGAATGTGAAGTGTGGGATGATAATTAGTGTCTCTAAATAAGGGACAGTCAATCTTATCCAGAAAAGACTGGTGTGTATGCAGGTTTTTGCTGCATTTTCCTAATTAGATTACTAGAGAATTTATTGGCTGAAGAGTTCTCACACTTATGTTTGAACAGCTGACCTAAAGGTTATTCCATAAACAAATCCAAGGCCATGGTACTCTATTTAAAAAGATCTCATTTGAGTTTTCAGCTTTGTCGTCATGGTAAGAGTGAATGTGAGACTGACATGCGGATTGGATTGGTGACAGTCGGCAGTTTTGCGGACATTGAGATGGACAGGTCCCAAGGTTATTTTCACTGGACAGTTCTAAGAATTCCCCAGAACAAACTTGAATATGTGGCCAAGAAAGAAGAAGTCTGGTCTGACCTGTACAGGATGCTGTTACAATGGCCCTACCAGGCTGCAGACAAGCTTTTTCCACTAGTAGCACTGGTGCTCCGTACTGGAAAATCTAGCAGCACCACAAAATTTAGGTGCACCACATAAATTGACATTCAGTGCAACACATTCATATTTTTTTCTTAACTGTTTTACTGATAGATATTTGGGAATAAACATGCAATTTACAGAAATAACAATGTTTTATCTTAAAGGACAAAAGTCATAAAGTGAAGAAGTGCTTGAGAGGGAAAAATAAGTTAGATGGTGCTGTTATAAACATAAACACCAAATTATTAATTTACAATGGTAAACGTGATGTATGCAGTCAGCCGCTATTCCTTAAGTGCATCTGTCCCTGTACAGATTATGCCTTTGGCTGTTGTTGAGCTTTATGAGGGATTTACAAGGCACTCTCCCACTGAAATTCAGGAACTTAGTTCCTGGTTCTGCGTTGTTTCGCTGTCTTGACAAGGAACTTCTGAAGCCACTTTCGTGTGTTGTTTTCTTACCACTCAACAGGAATAGGGACTTGTATACTAACCAGCATGGGAGACACAATAAGTTCATAGGCTAAACTTCACATGTAATTTCATAGGAAACTACATGGCGGATGAGCAAGTCGCTCTGTTAGTTATTTCTTAGTTACTGGGTCGATAACTGGACAGAGCCTTTTGTTTGTAATTTATTTATACAACCTGCAACATGTTCAGAATTTATTGTTAAATCTGGCTTGCAGATCGATCTTTAATTTTCCACAGAATAAAAAAACTATGTAACATTACTCCACTAATAAGCACTGACAAGTTTCACCGCTGGCCCAGGTCATATGAGGGAAAATTATATTAGTTATCAAATTTTCTGATTCAGAAATATACAGACGCATGCATGAAGGTATTCCTTAACATATTAAATGTAACTGAGGTACAAAAAGTAAATCTATACGCTTGATTTTTTGCTCCACTCATACCGTCCCTTTTCCCTGCACTTCCACTTCTAAGGTAGCGTTGGTGCTTGTGATCAATCAGCAAGATATGGGCAGTGGTGTCTTAATGGTTAGGGAAGCGCGCTTGTAATTGAAGGATCTTCACTCCCCGACCAACAAGGCACCAGTGAGGTACCCTGTGCAAGGCACTGCTCTCCGGGTGCTGAATTAGCTGCCCTCTGCTATGTCACAATGTGATGTATGGGTTAAATGCAGAGGACACAGTTCGTTGTTGTGCACTGTGCTGTGGTGTGTCAAAAATGACCACTGATCACCAAATCTGTAAGCCCTGTCTCAGTATCACCTGTCGGTAAGTACAGTAGGACTGAGTTCTTGTGGTGGGAACTCAAAGGAGTTCCTGGTTCCAGAAAAAAGTTCATGAGGTTGGAAAGCACCTTATCTTGTTATCTTTCGCTTGCTCTCTCTCTCTCTCTCTCTCTCTCTCTCTCTCTCACACACACACACACACACACACACACATGTTTGTATTTCTATCTTTGTGGGGACTGTCCATTCATTTCTATGGGCAAAAATCTTATCCCAACACCAACAACAACCTTAACCATAAGTAACATGGGCATCGCTGCCATTAATTTCATAATTCTTCGTTTGGACCCCCCCACATTTAACATAAAATATTAGTTCACCCAGCGCTGTTTTCCAGTGTGCCCCCCCCTCCCCACCACATTAAAAATGTTTCTGATGCCCCTGAGTATCCAAACAAAATACAAGACTGCTAACATTTTTAGTTTTTTTCATTGCAGTCACAGATTTTTATAAAATTGAATATACCCTTGTGGGGACTGAAAACATCAAAATCTCAGGTTTTTATCACACTATGTGGACCAAATGTCACCACAATGTAATATATACATTACTAAAATTTTGTCCACCTGCCTCCAAAACAGTCACAAAACGCCCCTAAATGGCTGTGGGCCGGAGCCCTACCCTAACCTGGAATAGTGTGGGAAGATGAGATAATTATATTACAGGTTTAGGATAAGTTATTCTATGACAATTAGAAATATTTTTTTCACCTGCAGAATTGTTACTAATTCTGGCTGTTATGGGTCTATCCCGAGACCTAATGAATGAGAATTTCCATGTTGAACATAATGAGATACAAAATGGAGCAGAAAATGAAACAAAACAATAAAAATTCTGATCAAAATGCCTTCCCTAGAACCTGAATATTCTATTTTACATTCTAGTGATTTAGCAGACATCTTTATACAAGGCAACATATGATTTTTGAGAAAACAGGGCCACACAGTCCTTAGAACAACAGGGGGTTAAAGGCCGTGTTCAGGGGCCCAGCAGTGAATTTATTCTGATAACTGAGATTTGAACCAATGACCTTCCAATCACAGGAACACCATCCTAACCTCCTGAACCTCACACAGCCCCTTCCTGTCATAATTTAAACATATGCTATTAATGATTCTTCTGTTACAACTGAAATGTATAAATAAGGTTATACTCACTGTCCTTCATTTGCATTTGCAATTGAGTTTTGTCTGTGTGATCTGGCTCTGAACCAGTGGTAGTTGGCTAAGACTTTTAGACAAGTGAGAGAAGCAGTAAGAGCAGTGAGAATTGTTCTTTGTATGTAGGCCTCAGAGATATATTCGGTTCAGAGTCTAGTTTATGGGGCTTGTGGCATATCAACTTGTTTTCGTGCCTCCTCTTGATATTTTTGCTTAGCATAGTTTGCAGTTTGCTATGCTTTGGTTTTTGTGGTTAATTTTGAAGTACTTCAAAATTTGCAAGTTGCACTGGGTAGTTGACAATAAACCAAACAGTCTAGGACTAAGACTAACAAGGACCAGGCGTGGGTTGTAAACAATCAAAAAGGACTTAAAGACTAGGGATGGTGTGGTCAGCGACACCTGCTGGCCAACCAGGAAAATGATAGCCTCTGAATGTGTGCACTCTAGTGGAACACTCTCTGGGACTGGCTCAGTCGAGTTCTCCAGTGAGATGGCCTGCGAGACAAGCAGATCAGTAACACAAAAAAAACTTTTTAAATCTTTCAAATTTATCCATATAAACCACAATAATTTCTATGATGACATGTATATTTTTGCTTAGTTATTTGTTAGTTTTGTCATTTTTCTAATTTTTCTCATCCCTGTAGCCCTTTCCTTGGATTTTATTAAATACTTTTGTTTATTACAGAAATAAATTGTAACATATCTGATCAACTGCCCCAAACTGTTTAGACAATGAAGCTGTATAATTTTAGTCCATCTTCAAACTAATTAAAAAAATTAGAGAAGATTAATATGCTCTGGTAATGTGTTTGTGAAAAAGACCCATGAACTCCCCTTTAATTTAACATACAAATATTTCTAAGTTCTAAGTTAAATTTATAGTATTAGATACTATTAATTATGATTAATCAAAATAAATCACAGAAAACTGTGCGATTGGTTAACTTAAAAAAATATAAATATAAATAAGTATATTCCAGTTATATGCAGGGCAAATTCTGAGCTGTGTAGAAAACAGAACACTAGAGGAAAATGATCAAGCGCAGCTAATGTCATTTGCCACAACAAGCTTTTCCATTATGAATGTGGATTAAGGGGTGGAGGATTGCCACAGGAATGGACATCGAGGATTAAATGAACAGAAAGAGTTTATGAAAAAAGTCTTTGCATAAAAAAATCAATATCCAAAGTAACAAAAAAGTCAAATTAAACTCAAAGTACTCAGACCACATATTCACCCTCTCCACAGTTCAATCAAGATGACTCTTAAATAGTAATCAGCAGCAACAGCAATGTGTTTATTTGTTTGTCTGTTTTAAACTAGATAAATATCCTCTCTAAAATGCACAGCTGATAGTGTAGACTAACTGAACACGCAGACGGTAGTAAAACAATAAGAAATCTTGCCTTATCTTCTAATCTCCTCTTTTAGCAGTTTTAATGCTTGCATTAATATACAGTGTACTACTGCTAATGTTAATTCAATCTTAAAGGAACAAGATAAAAAAGGAGAAAAATAGCTTGTTATTAATTGAGTATCTGTATGTTTCTACAATTTGCTTACATTACAGCTGCCATTTTTCAGTTTGGCCACAAGAGTGCAGTGGTATTACATTAAACAAAACTGTTATAATTAATGTTATTTGTCAGTGATTTTATTACAATATCACAAGGAGGCTTTCAGCAGTATGAATGACATTTAAGTTTCTTATGCTTAAGTCTGTTATGTTATATAAAATGTATATTTGTAGAGTGAATTCCTTTTTTCAGTGAAAAGTGATAGGGGTGTGACAGTCGTTCTTTAAGTGTTTAGAGAACAAATCCATAGGAATGTTAAATATTCTTTGTTAACTCTAGTATGATGAATGTCTCAACTGGGGTTGTCATTTAAGTGCTGGTTTCAATATAACAAAAAATACGGTGATAAGACTGACTTAGTTGTATTAGCCAATCCTTTGTATACTAGTTGTTGAGGAAGATTTGAAAATGGATTATGATACATATTTTCTTGACATGTTTGTTTTGGCAGACATTTGTCTATTGAATATAATTATTTCAAGCTCATTCTCACATACTGCACTTTTGTCTTTGTAAAACCAGGCTGATCTACAGTGACACCATAAATAGTAAATATGTAAAGCTTTCCTCCGATTATCGAAAAAAATGTATTAAAATGAATCGGCAGGCTAGATTGCCGTATTGACATATGATAGACTGAAATACTGGTACTGTGCTGAGTCATTTATCTAAAATAACTTACAGAGCCTAAACATTTATACATTTGTATTTACAGCAAAATGTGCTATAATGATTACTGTTTCACTTTATGCACATTTTAATTACTGATGGATTTGTAATTACATTATATATTTTTTGGTACAGGTGGATATTTTACAGAAAAAGAGGCATAGAACTGTCCACAGTCCGGCTTCCCTTTCTGGATTTAAATTGCGTATTTGCACTTAGAAATCGGTTTGTCTTATTTTGTGACTGTAGCACTTTTTTTGGCCTGTCATCACAACCAATTCTTTAAGAATGTGATACAATGCTTTAAAATGATAATAATAAAAGGCAATGCATAAGTCATTTTCTTTGCTGAGATATGGTTTTGATATTATAATGTATTATTTTTAAAAAATTATTTGTATCAAGTGAGACATTTTTTTAATAGCTGTGACATAATTTTGTTGTTCTTGAGTCTGTCAGGTCAATGATGTCAGTCCAGAGCCTTGTAAAGTACACTATGATGTGATTCCCTTTTTATGAAAACATATTTCTTGGACTTTGCATTCGACCCAGGTTGTTATTATATTATTTCGCTTAAAAAAACATGTGCATTCAATAAAGAGGTTAGGGTGATGAGTGAAGAGGTTAAAGTGCCTTGTCCTCTAAGGTGTTTTGGATGGTGCCCAGCACAAAAATTGGTGGGTGGATCTCACTGATGCTTTTATTTGTGAACAAGGCTACAATGTGATTTTGTTCACAATTGAACAATTGAACAAGGCTACAATTGAAGGGGAACAGCTGGATGAACAAGGAATATTTCAAGCAGGTTAGAAGAATTCCCTTATAAGCGCTGAGAGTTCCATTCTGCCTGTTTCACTACAATAGAAACATTCCAAGTAATGTGGCGCAATGTGCATTTTAACCTTCCAATATCTTGGTGATTAATTTCTAATGATATATAATTTGTTTAACATTGTTAATGAGTTTTGCTGCAGTTGTCGTTAGCTAGAATCATGTGCATGGTGCTGCTTTCATACCTGCCTAAATTTATGTGGTTTTTTTTTGTGAAGTTATATAACTCAGATGAATTATATTAAATTATATTTAACTTTAAGTTTGTAAAATAAGATTAATGAACATGTTGGAAATATTTTGCTATAAGCCATATAAATGACAAATTACAGTCTTCTAATTCGTATAATTTATCATCATTATATGAAGAACACTTGATTGACTTGCAAAAGCTGAATTTTTTAGGAAAAGCAGTGGTTATTAAAACAGGATAAAATTTAATTTTGAAGTCTGCCCCAGCTGGAACGGTGTATAATTATGTATAATTTAATTTCTGTAAGATCTGTATGTGCATTATTTTCTGAGATATGATTGAGCTGTCCATTAAAATTCTTTTGCATCCTTAAATCATAATTTCAGCAAAACAACCCAGTTTCGGAAGCTACGGTGCACAATGTAATATTATCATGCAAATTAGCTGCCTAACTGCAGTAATTCTCAAGACACTGAGCTTCACCTCTGTGGCGAGGTAGTGCCAAGGACTCTCCTAAGTTCAGGTACCTGATAGCCTTTCATTAAAATCAGTTGAGGGCACCATTAGCCTTTTATTGGGGCCCATTAGACACCTTGAGAGAAAGTCTACCACCCAGGTAATGAGTTCATGGTCGTCGCCTCTGGATGTTCGCAGTATTGAACTTTTTGTCTGAAGCTCAGCTTATCAACATGTGTAGTGATTTGTGTGGAACTGCGTGTGCTCCTGTGCACTTAATTATGAGTTATGCATTATAATGATCACCACAGTAGACAGCTAATTGTCCATATAGGTGGATTTATTAGAAATGTATTTGTGTATTGCCTTCACCAAGTTGCTCAAAGCTAAACCACAAATTACCAATGCATTTACATATTTTAGCGCTTAGCTACATACAAACGGCCAGTAGGAATACAGTCTGAAACCATTACTTAAGTGATGTTAAAAACAATTAATCTGATAGCAATAGTTCTGTGGTGGCGTCAACTGAATTTCATAAACTTTTGCTTTTGCAGAAACTAAGCATTACTGTAATATCCACTTGGGAGCATAGCTGTGTGTTTCTGGTTCTGGCTCCTTTATAAAGTGCTTCTGTGAATTAGCTGGCTTGTATAAATCTCACTTATCGTATCTGCTCACTGACCATCACTTCCTTGGAAGGATGTCTAGCTCCTGACATCGTTCCAGGAGAAGTTGAAGGCCAGGCAACTGAATATATTCAGTGATAATTGAAAATTATTCCAAGCAGAAACATATTAGTGGAGCAGAGGAGAACAGAGAGGCAGCAGGTGGCTCAAGTGGTTAAGGAGCTTCATCTGAGACCAAAAGGAGGAGCTTCCAATTTTACATTCATACTCACCCTAAGCAGCTTCAGTGAAAATACCCAAATAGAAAGTGAGAAATTGCAGGTAATAATCAAGTGATAATGAACTGTGTACTGTATATGTGTTTGCAATTTGTTATTCGCAGTAAGGTGCAGATTTTAAATAATACGACTTTGTACAATAATTTGACTGCATA
This sequence comes from Stomatorhinus ivindoensis, assembly GCA_019775895.2. Lineage (NCBI taxonomy): Eukaryota > Metazoa > Chordata > Actinopteri > Osteoglossiformes > Mormyridae > Stomatorhinus > Stomatorhinus ivindoensis. Next base: position 18,742,523 of record JABFEB020000092.1, read on the forward strand.
TGGTGTTTTAATATACAGTAAAAAGTGTAACGTATGAATTTGCTTTCAAACTGTTCCTGTTATTCAGTTTATATTGAAATATATGAGTTGAACATTTTAGCAGTGGCTGATTCCACCCCCCCTCCCCCCATTTTCAGACCAGTGTAATATTTGATTCCAGACTCAAGTCTGTAATCAGCAGTGTAACCAGAGAAGTTAAAAAATGCGAGGGAGGCAACTTCTCATTGGTAGGGCTGTGAATACAGACAACCAGGAACTTCTGGCCACCGGTTAACTTGACTATTTAATAACTTGCTCTCACAGCAGGACTGACACAACCCAATCAGCAAATGATTGCCCTTTTATATAATGGTCTAAGCTGCAGATTTACATTGGTAAAAGCACATCTGTGATATGAAGTTGGAATGCATTAAATGTTGATATTGTTACGACAGATAGAGGCACATGGGAAATAGGTTTATTTTGGATGCACTACAGGGACAGAAGGGACCCCAGGCCATTACACCTACAGGAACTTTTATGACATCCTAATCTAAATCCATAGGCATCAATATTCTATGCTTCCAGCTTTGTGGGAACAGTTTGAGGAAGGCCATTTTCTGTTCCAGCATGACTGTGCACCAGTAGAGACAGCAAGATCCATTAAGACATGGTTGGGTGAGTCTGGTGTGGAAGAACTTGACAGGCCTGCACAGAGGCCTGACCTCAACCACATTGAACACCTTTGGGATGAACTAGAACGGAGATTGCGAGCCAGACCTTCACGTCCAACATCAGTGCCTGACCTCACAAATGTTCTTCTGGGTGAATGGAAAACAGACACACTCCAAAATCTTGTGGAAAGCCTTCCCAGAAGAGTGGCAGCTGTTATAGCTGCAAAGGGGGGACCAGCTCCATGTTGATTCCTGTGGATTTAGAATGGGGTGTCATAAAAGATCCCATAGATGAAATGGCCAGGTATCCCAATACTTTTGCCCATATATGTGGACATTTTTCTCTGGTTTTGGAGATAATGATCACAGAAAATGTTATGTTGACTGTAGTTTTAAGAAAGCCAAATTTATATTGAAGTTACTCTGATTAGAGACTGGTATTTTGTGCGAATGTAATCAAACTTCACCCTTTATCCTTTAAGCTCAACATAAAATGCTTTGAAGAATACTTTAAAATATGCAAATTTATTTATAAGCACTGTCTTGTGTAGACATCTACTTGTTTTTTCTGAAGAATAATAGCAGAGTGATTGCTTTTGCTTAAAAGAGTTTATTGTAAAAGCCAGCTAATGATAAAAAATAAAATGATTCTGCTTCAGGACATTAATTGTTACATCGGGTGTCTTTGGGTTTGGGTCAGAAGATGAAAGGATTCATCTATCTGCACTAGGTTTTTGCATTAATGTACCGGGCAATTTTTTCCCAGAATTAATTTAATCCAAATCATTTATAGTTAATTACCTGCTGTAACATTTTTTTTCTTGACGTATTTTTTTCTGCTTCTCTGGATTCCTGTTCGTCCACTAGATGCGGGTGGCCTGTCATTCTGGAGCTGTTTGGAGTGCGTGCAGTGGTCCGTATTTGACTTTGCTGTGTTTAGTCTGCCCTTGGGATCTTTGGGGTCCATTAAGTAGTAGACAGCCATGCATTATTGTATGGTTGACCAATGCAGTTCTGCTCATTGCACTTCCAAGCTTATAGCCGAGTTGAGGTCAGAAAATATGGCGCCAGAGCGGTCTATATATATTTTTCCCCAAGACATCTCACAGTGTGTAATAGTGCTGCTTTGGCAATGCTGTTGCATGATAGACAATGGTCTGTGCATTTAGTAATGGAAAGTTCAGATATTCTTTTAGCACAAATACTGCTGAATGATTGTAGAATTTGGTGACAGTTGTAAGACAGAAATGCTCTCGACCAGCACTTGTTTTCCTATGTGTTACGAAGCATTTCATTTGCAAAACTTGAAAATAATATTCCTGAGGCGGGGGACACTCTGGGCCCAAGGAAGCTTGATGCACCAAGCGATGCTTTTGTTTGCCTCTTTCTATGGAGGTTTTTTCCAGTGTTTGGTTGCTCAGTTATTTAAAGGATGTGCATAGTTTTGGGGATGTAATATTTTTTTTTTTTTGGTGTAGGGGGCTTAAAAATGATGTGAAATGTAGTAATAATGGTAACAGTTATAATATCTCTCAGCTGGCTATTGTAAGGGCCTTATTAAAGTTTAAAATAATAGAAAAAGATGTTGTTTAGAGCCCTGATTTGTTTCTATGGTGAAAGTGCTTTCAGCATTCTGAAAGAGCAAATAAATACTCCTTAGTCAAATCATGTATGGTCTTGCATGTTATCCGCTCCACCACCACATGTTTGAACGTCCATCGTGCTTGATTCTCTGTGTTCTCCTCAGCATTCAAGCTCCATCAGTGGATTTGAATTAAGGCATAATGCAATATGCATGATTTATTCTGAACCTTTAGAGGGCAGTTGGCTCTTGTGAGGAAGCCCTACCTGTGATTATGTTGCAGACCGGTCCTTTCAGTATGGGCAGCTACAGGAAATTATATCAAAAGATAAAGGTATCCAGTGGTCTCCTGCACAAAGCCTTAGCGTGGCAGTCCTGTGTGGCCAATAGCCATTCCCAGCTCAGGCTGCACTGAAAAGCAGCAGGAGAGACACAATGTTTGGTGTTCGAAAGATTCTAGAGTTTTTTACCGGTCAGCGAAAGTCTGGATCCTACAGAAAAGGGTCCCGGAAAAGCTACAGCTATGCAGTTTCAGACAGCAGGTACCTGTCGGACTGGGTGTGAGGCTTTAATATGAAGTACACTGTTAACACCGAAAACTGTGATGCTCTTCTAACTTTGCTAAAACTGAAAAAAGGAGATGCATGGAATGTGGTTGGCTTCTTACTATATGCTTAAGAAAGTATTTAACTTCAGCTACTTTTACATTGTGTTCTGCCTTACATTTTTGTAAAATGTGATTATAATAATTTCCATGGTTTTGTAATTCATTTGGTTGCACAAGGTTTGTTTTCTTTAATATATTCAGCCACATTTTATGCAAGCAAAATGCATAGAATGCAACCTGTTTGCTCATGCTTGTAATTAATTTGAAATATGTAGAACCTGAGTAATTATTAGGTAAATGTATCCTGCTTGCTTGTTACCCATGTTGTAATATGTCAGGCATAAGAATTTGCAAAACCATTACCAGATTGAATTGTGTTATTTGCATGTGTTTTTGAAAAGAAAATGAAATCGCAACACAATTGTAATGGGATGTTGTCTCTGAGAGATTTCATAACCTAAAATGTGAAAATTGTTTAAAAATGTATTATCCAGTTACTGCAAGCACAATAGTCCCAGTTAGTCTTATTTAATGACTAATATGGTTATGCTATATCTTACAGTTTTCTTGTGAAACAAAGTGTTTGAACTCAACACTTAAAACAATACTAAAATATTTAAAATATGAAGTATTTTTAGTGTGTGTGGGCGGTAACTGTTGTTGTTATCGTTTTCCTTGATTAATGATTATTTCAAATGGGGTCCTTGTGACATGCTTTAGAGCTTTCTAGAATATTGTTTTTAAAAAGTCTCACACTGGAAAAGTGGCTTTTTGTAAATATTGTGAAAGCAAAATCACGTCAGCTTGTCAGCTAAAAATGAGAAGTGTTAGCTTTAGGAGCCTCGTCGAAAGAACGTGCCTTTTCTAAGATAATCTTGAAAAACATTTGTGGCAAAGCTAAAACAGTTGATAAGTATAAAAATATCATATCACATTGTCTATTTGATAAAGAAATTTGATTAAGATGGGGCATGTTTCTTTCTCCAGATGTCTGGATGGAGAAGCCGTATTCCTGTCGACCTCCGCAAAGCCTCTGTCCCCTGTCTTAGTAGCGTCCTCTACCCCTTGCTCAGCACACACTCCACGGGGCACCGGCCAGGGAGCAGTGAGCGTGCGGAAGCGACGCCGCGTGGCTGCCAGTCCGGGTGGACTTCACTGGAACTCCTCAGGTAAAAGATCCTGTCCTGCTCACACAACATTTTTCCATCACTGGCAGCTGAGCTGAACTTTCCATCAACTTTCCGACCTCTGCTCTTATTTTAAAGCAGAAATGAACAGATCTGACCAGAGGCACGATCCAAGCCGTGCAAAGGCAACATTTCAATGAGATATAAAAACATAGTTTCATAGTTCCTGCCAACATTTTAATGGGAAAACAGTTTTGCCAGCATGGTAGTAAATGACAGTAGTATGAAGACATGCATTTTAGAGCATTGTGTAATGAGGGTACAGTTTGTCCACTGTTGGAATTACCTTTGCTACTCAATCCTCAGTTAACTTCAGAGCAATAAGAAATATTGGATGTATCCACCTTGTAAGTGAACCTTGAACTGTATGTTATGTCTAAGAAAGTTTAAAACAACAATATTTTGCCGTAAAATAATCTTTTGCCCCTTGGATCTCTCCCTCAAACATTAATATATCTGTCAGAAAACACCTAAAAGCCTCAAAGGTGGAGCTGTGTTTTTGGTTCAACTTTTATATTCCACATTCAAAGTTATTATACATAGTGCAATACTCCGATGACTTTATTTTAAGAGAGTTTAATCCAGTGATGTTAAAATGCTCGTTAAAAAGTCAAAATGATGTACTTTGCAGGTAAAAAGGTGGGAAAAATTGAACCACAGATATGATTACCTCAGTCAGGGTCTTTGGATTCCAGAAATTGAGCCCCATAGGCTCTGATTCATATCAGCAAAATAAATATTTTATCAACTCGGCCTGTTGGTGGGACCATTCTAGCCAATCTGCTGTGTAATTGAGCTGTTTGAGGTCAGAGATTATGTTCCACTTCTATGTAAGTGATTGAGGTGTCAGTGCACGGTCTCTGTGGGTGATAACACAAACAATGGTGTGAATGTGGCTATGGATGTGGCTTCACATCATGGAGCTGAATCCCCATCAGCTTCGCTTAGAGTGCGACAGGACGAAATCTCTTTACCGCTTGGTAAATATCACGGTGTCCCGTGATCTTTAAGGATGCAGCCATCTGAGCATCATTCTGTTAAATCTAAACCTGAAATCTTTTTCCTTATGCAAAATTACATGTAAAACATTCAGTATGCAGCAGGTGGGAGAGACTTGACTTTGTGTTTGTCAGAAAGCTTAATTATTTCAGCCAAATACCTGTATAATTTTTACTTGTGCATTTCATTTTAGGGTAAATTATGCAGGTTAAGGCATAAAAATAAAACCCGTGCTATCCTGGGCATATAATTTTATATACTTTGCATGGGTTTTGCCATATATAATACCTAGGGCCTGCATTACTGTATTCAATTACTTTTTTTTGACCATTTTGAAGCCTCTATAGCCTAATCCAGATAAATACAACTTGACTCTATATAGAAATAGCCAGCTTCTAGTTACATCATCTTCAGGATTGCAT
>JABFEB020000092.1:18787746-18804274 GCA_019775895.2 Stomatorhinus ivindoensis
GCATTTTTCAGATAGAAATGAATGAGCGGTCCCCATAAGGATATGTTTACCCTACATGTGCGCGCGTGTGTGTGTGTACAAGCTGTCTGTCTTTGTGTCAGATGGTGGGTAGCAGGATTCCGTTGCTGTGCTACTGACACCGTCCCACTGGACTCCACTTCCTGTGTTTTGCCTTGCCTGTCTTAAGGAGTTCATCACGGCGTCACTCACTATGTTTAGTTCACTTTAACTCCTTGGACAGTGATTCTCTTTAGGAAAGTTTATTCACACAAACATTACACTATTGTTCACGAGGCACTGCCGGATATGTTGACGGTCATTTCTGGCATTAGAAAGTCGCTTCCACCCTCTATCTGGCTAGTGTTTGGTTGTTCCCAGTGTCTCCTGCTGCACGTTATTCTTATTATTATTGCAAATACACGCATCAGTGTTCAATTTTCAGTTTTTGTTTTGTTTAAAAGTCTTTTACAAGTCCTTTTAAGGTAAATAAAAGAAACATTTACAATACTGTTTCCAAAAAACAGGGAAGCGTTTGTGTAAAATGTAAATAAAAGCAGAATGCAATGGTTTTCAGTTCATATAAACCCACATTTAATTGAATATACAACAAAGACTGAGAAATTGTATTATTTTACGACAAATATAAGCTCAATTTGAATTTGATGCCAGCAACACGTTTCAAAAAAGTTAGGACAAGGCATGTTTACCACTGTATTGCATCACCTCTTCTTTTAACAACACTGTAAATGTTTGGGAACTGAGACCAGTGGCTGGAGTTCTGAAAGTGAAATGTTCTCCCATTCTTGCCTGATATCGGATTTCAGCTTCTCAACAGTCCAGGGTCTCCTTCATCATATTTTTTCATTTCATGATGCATCAAATGTTTTCAGTGGGTGACGGGTCTGTACTGCAGGCGGGCCAATCTTGCCCCCGGACTCTTCTACTACAGAACCATGCTGTTGTAAATACGTGTGGAATGTGGTTTGGCATCGCCTAGCTGAAATATACAAGGCCTTTCTCTGAAAAAGATGGTGTCTGGAGGGCAGCATATGTTTCTCCAAAACCTGCATGTGTCATTCAGCATTAATGGTACCTTCCCAGATGTACTAGCTACCCAAGCCATGGGCACTAATGCACCCCCATACCATCACAGATGCTGGCATTTGAACTTCATACTTCGTCCACTGATAACAAGCTGGATGGTAACTCTCCTCTTTAGCCCGGAGGACACGGCATTCCTGATTTCCAAAAAGATTCTGAAATTTTGGTTCAACCGAAATTTGACCATAGGATAGTTTTCCGTTTTGTTTCAGGTCATCTAGATGAGCTTGGCTCCAAAGAAGTTGGTGGCATTTCTGGATCTTGTTTAGATATGCTTTTTCTTTTCATGGTAGAGTTTCATCCTGCACATATAGATGCAGTGACAAGCAGTGTTCGCAGACATTTGTTTTCAGAAATGTTCCTGAGCCCATGCAGTGATTTCCACTGTGTCTGTTTTTCGTGCAGTGCTGCCTGAGGAGTAGAAGATCACGGCTATCCAGTACTGGTTTTCAGCATTGTCCTTTGTGTAGAGAGATTTGTCTGGATTCTCTGAATCATTTAATGGTATTATATACCATAGATGATGAAATTCCCAAATTATTTGCAATATATTACATTGTTCTTAAATTGTTCCACTATTTGCCTACACAATCTTTCACAGAACAGTGAACCTCTCCCCATCTTCACTGCACAGAGCAGTGAACCTCTCTCCATCTTCACTGCACAGAGACTCTGCCTCTCTGGGATACTTTATACCCAATCATCTTACCGACCTGTTGCTAATTAACTTTACTAGTTGTGAGATATTCAACCAGGTGTTTTGATTTAACATTGTGCAGCTTTTCCCAGCCTTTATGCCCCTGTCACAATATGTTGCTGGCATCAAATTCAAATTGAGCATATATTTATCATACATTTCTTGGTTTCATCATGTTATATGTTGTCTTTTATTCCACTTCAATTAAACTTGGGTTTATGCAAATCATTGCACTCTGTTTTTATTTACATTTTACACAGCATGCCAACTCTTTTGGAAACTGGGTTGTGTCATTTAAAAGGAGAAGACATACCAAATAGTGGGATTTAGGAAATATAAAATGGTCATTGAAATAATATGGGAAAGATGGTTTAGCTAATCAGGAATTTATATAAAAGACATATTGTTATTATGAATTGCTGCATATAAGTTGTTTGTGGCTATTTCACTGTAAATTGCTGTTAATAGCCTCACAATTCCTGTCATACAGAATCTATGTAAATGAAGGCAAAATATGTTGGCCATTCAGTCTGACTTTTTGATGGTGCTGTTTTTTAAGACAGAAAGGGTTACTGTCTTGATTACATCTGTGTTGCGTTTGTGAGAGTAATAGACCTTTCGGAAGTGAACTGAAAACTATCAGTTGGTGTTTGCTTCAGAACCCCTGAATTAGTTGTAAAAGTTCAGTGACATTAAATAACTGGCACGCCGATGGCATCTCCTGTCTGAGCCATCAGACACTGACATTATGGAAAGATCAATAAGCGGTATCACTGGTTTTTATTTCATCTCTAAAGAAAACTCGACCACTCTGATACAATTTTTAATGGAAAGGCAGTCACATGAAATGCCATTTATTTTTTGTATCCTTATTTTAAAAACTGAAAAGCATGCAAAATAGTAATAGAGAAGGTCCTCTTCATTATAACGGAGTCATGTCACCAGTCATAAAAGCCTGAACAATTCAAAGAAATTTCCACTTGTGTACAAGTACAAGCTACAAATTAAAAGGCAGCATTTTGCCATACATCTTACATCTCACAATATATTCTGGTAAAATTTTGGTAATATATTTGATCAGTATGAATTTCGATGTTTTTCATTTTTAAAGAAGAAAAAATTTAGAAATTATGTGGTTTAAAGACAAAAACATTTTGTTCAGAATTCAGAATTATATGTGTGACAATGAATAATTGTCAAGTCATTTCTATCAGTTTGAATTTCAAGAATGGTTCTGCCAGTTCACATTTATAAGAGAAAATCAATTTGTAAACTAAATGTATTTTTTGTATACAGATAAATATTTGCATAATACATATTGTTATTTTCTGGTACTAAAAAGCAACCTTTTGGGTGAAAACAAGGCAACATGTTTAGTGTTTGGGCAGCTTTTAGTGCAGCTGATTGAGATATATTAATTACTAGCAGGCATGTCATTTGACAGGAGAGGACTGCAGCATAGGCGTCTGGGCTCGATTTCATGGTACACATTTGTTCGTGAAGAGTTTGCAGTTTCTTTCTGTGTTTCCATGCCTTTCTTCTGAAGTTGCATGGATGGATAATCCTTTATCAAAAAAAAGTTGATTTAACTTTACTAATGCATTCCTTTTACCTCGGAGGTCGGAACTTTTAGCTGGGAATGACATCACACACAAGTTAACTGCATTCCAGTACAGCAAGTCGGAAAGCCATTTAGCAATACCAGGAACCTGTTTCAAAAAGATTTCATGCTTAGCTGGATAATTTGCCGAATTTAATTTACTCCAGTTTATATGCTCCTTATCTTCGTTCACTTACGTTTAGCCCAGAGTACCTTAAATCTGACAAGTTATCTAGCTAAACAAGAAATCTGCTTTGAAATAGGCCCCAGTTTTAGCCCAGATAATTGTTAGCAATATCAATTGATAACAAAACATTTTGCGGGTATTTTGTGCATAAAAACACAGTAGCAACACGTCAAGAGACAGCAGTTAGACAGATCTGTATGCACGACCAAAAATAAAACAGGAGTGATAATAAACAGTGTAAAACTACAGGTTTCACTTCTGTTGATAAAGGGCGTGACCATCTTGAATTCTTAGGTCCGGGTTGTGTCGATTCCTTCGACTTCATGAGCCTGAATTCTGACTTCAGGAATCGTCCCCGCTGAAATCTCCAAATAATAACGTGGAATTTACGTGTTATGAGTTCAAATGGAACGCAGCATAATACAAAGGGCATATTTGTGACTATGAACAGTTTGACATAAAGTTTACAATGTAATGTTTTTCTTGGGGAGTGGCTAAGCAGCTTAGGACTGCCGACCCATGACTGGAAGATCTCCAGTTCAACCCTGAGGCTGGCAGACGGACATTCCTATTGGGATCTTGGAAAACGCCCTTAACTAAATGGTTGCCTTCACTTGGACAAATGTTGAGACTCAGTAATTCTTTATTGCTGTAATATGAACCATGTATTAAAATCAAATGTTGAAAATGTATCTGTGATAAACAAGAAATATTGCACTGAATTAATTATTATTTTCTTATTTCTGTGCAAAAGTCATCTTTTGTCTGTCATCATGTTTGAACATGCAGAGACCAAATATGTTCCAACAAGTCTTTGGCAACTAATCTGCATTAATGATTTCAGTTAGGATTCATGTGTCCTTGGATAATAATGGTAATGATCTCCAAAAACATTATATAAAAATACCAACATATTATTTATACATTATTTTTTTCCCATCACACTTTTATGTATGTGGATTTGCAAACATAAGAAAACCCCCAAGTAAAAGGTATTCTATATACATAGATAGTTTTAGTTTATTGTGTGATTTTTTTTTTCTTTTAGAGTCTTGGATCAACTGGCCGATACGAAACACGAAAAAAGTAAGTTATTTTCATTTCTATTTTTTATTGTGCTAAGTCACCAGGACAATTTAAATAAAAACAGAACACTTATTATAATATATATAATTAAATATATTATAATTATATATAATTAAACAATTATGTGCATTAAATGTATTTAGTACAGCTTGTCATGGGACTGTAATTTTTAATGTAAAATATAGATTTTTTTTTTTACAACAATTTCCTGTAGTTGGGATACAACCAAAGTAATGACACATATTTATTTCTGTGCTTTTCATCTTGCCTTTTCATCTCAGCCAGAGGATATTCACACTGTAATGCACTTTTGCTGTGCTGAGATGTTTGTAATGTGTGTTATAATGTACTGCTGATCACAAGAGTAATTGAGAAATCATTCCTTTTCAAATAAGACAATTTCCTTATTGCGAATAATCCATCTTAGCTTGTATTAGCCTTTGTGAGAATTGGATTCATAGCCTAGGAGAGAACATTTTAAAATGTAAACAATGAAAACAATATGATGCTTAGCTACACATCATGTGTTCCTGGTTTGTGGCAGAAACGCATACCTGTCTCATAAGCAGCCTGTTGATTGTGTGGTAGTGTGCAGGGCACATGAGAAAGCGACAAGAAGAGACCTAAGGATCATTGAATTGGGGTATAATTATCGGTGTTTGTTTGGCAGGTGCATTAGTGACTGAGGCAGCTGAGATTGTTAAGTTAAAAGAAAGGCCTCACCACTAAAGTGCAAGGTTGAAGTTCATACCTAAAAAGCAATGCTCTGGCATTACTTAACATATAACAAGATCGCATTTATCATTGATATATCTCTGATAGACCCCCCTATGGCAGTTTAATTCTTTTTTTAGTGACTTGTTCCAATCTTTAGCATCCCACTATTTTCCGTTCCGTATTTAATCCTATTCTTTTTAAACTGTTGATTTTTTTAATCTAATCCAAATCAGACAGTTCAAATTCCTTTTCTTCTTTAATGGGTTATTGCGGGATAGGAAAAGGAAACATTGGGCCAATTGAAATGAATGAGATTCAGAGACATGAGTTGAACTTTAAATGGAACGGTATGGAATGTTGCTCAGTAAAATGAAAGCGAATAAAAAGAGGGCATGCATTAGTGCAGTGCTAAGCCTTAGAGTCATTGCAAGTGCCTACGAAGGCAGTCTGTGCTCCAGTTTACTCATCGTGGAGATTATTGGTCCATCTGTTTTCTTTAGTTTTGTTGCAGGAAAACTGTGAAGACTTGCATATTTTTTAATTTCCTTTTTATGTATTACTGAGCCTGGCTGATAATATTATACATGCATTAATTCCAAAAATTGACTAGTACTACTGCTACTACTTTGAACTAGTACTGCTACTGTTAATATTTCTCTATAATACAATTTTTGAGGTCATTCGTAGTAATGGTCTCAAGCGTTGCTGTGTGCTATAATTATTTATGCATTTTACCCAGTATTATTTTCCTTCTGTGCTGAAAGCTTCTTGGGAGCAGTATTTTCATACCCAGTTCAAAAGTGTGCACAGACTGGCAGTCTGACAGCCTTTGGGGAGCACAAAAGTCTGCCCTTTCCCTCTGGGACCCGCCTCCCACGGTGCAGATATAGTGCACCCGGCTGATGAATCAGAGCTCATAAGAAGAATGGTACTTCGAAGACACTGAATAATTTCATGAAAGGCAATTCAGTCCTTGAACAGTTACATAACATGGCCCAGATCCACCTTCCAGGGTTTTCTAAATAACGCCATTGTTTGCTGTTCCACAAAAGGCCCCAGCTGTCTCTGTCATAGCAGTAGAGAGCATGCCTACCTTTGATGAGAGTTGTCAAACCCACGTTCGGCCCATTCAGTTCCCATTATATAGCTCATTCCTTGGACTCATTACTTCAGGATACTGGGGATATGGAGCTACCAGGAGGAGGCTGTGGTGACCACCATGTTTGGCAAGAAGTGTGCCAGATCAACATCCAATTAAACAGAAGACTACTGGCTTATGACAGCAACTTACTTACCCATGCCTGATAACTCTGAAGGAAAGGGCATTAAAAGTTTGGAATTGAACTTAGAATGTTTGTGTTATTTATTTTTAAACTACACAGCATGTCTGGTAGGTGTAACATAGAATGGGGACTCATATAGCTGCCTGTAAGGAGGAGGCTCAGAGTAAATTGGCTTGCGTCCCATTGCGACGATTCGACCGCTGAGCATTTCTCGATCTCAACGTTCTGCAGCAACGTCTGCTGTCAGCTAGGCACCTGCAGAGCTGTGGGTGGAGCAGGACAAATGACATTCTCCTCCCAATGCTGCGTTGCTTGATAAAGCCACTACAGCGGAAAGAAATAGGTGTCTGACAGCATGCTTGACAAGGGGGTGCAGCAGACCTTAAGTCTTCAGAGCTCGCGTGAGTGTCATGTGTTGAGAGTGAGGTCGACGGTGGAGATCACTGGCCGTGTCACATATCTGATTCAAGCTACAGGTATAACGAATAACAAATAACCGCTGCATACAGGGGCATAGGAACTGTGTAGACCTGCATCCCCCAGTACTTAATTTAGCCTCTGGTTGCATTGAAAGGTTTTTGAATATCATTTCAAAATATCATCATTTAAATATTTGTATTAATTCATGATTTAACAAGTATAACCATCAGCAAACAAAAATTCCCATACTGTCTGTCGTTTGGTTGAAAATCTTTCAGACTCATTCACAATGTAGCATATTGATGGAGTCACCTGTTTAGTAAGATTAATTATGATAAATATCACTGTCCCACCAAATACAACCTAGAAGCTCTACTGCAGAGTGTTGAAGTAGTTTATCACAACCCAGAGCGATTTTCTTAGTATAAACAGGAGTAGCAATGAAATCAACCCAGAGCCTGGAATAATTTTGCAGATTCTCAGGAACAGAAGTGTTAATGTAGAAATAAAGATCAATATAAATAGATAATTAAATGTGACTGTAGGTCTGTAACATTAATTTGGTAGATTTTTACTATGGAGTGCGTCATAACCTGGCAGCACAGCAGAATGCTTCTATAAAAATAATATGTCAGCAGGAAAACAGGAAAATCTATATCAACTGGTGAAGGACGGCATTCAAATGAATTTATTCATAAAACTTTATCAATGACAAAAATTTATCTAAATGCATCAATGAGTACAAATTTGTCTACATATTTTTAAAATCCTGTTTTTAGGATTCAATATTTGGATTTCAGGTAATTCAGTGTTATGCATTGATACTATATAGCTGTCTATAAACATATGCTACCTTCAAGCTGTATATGCTACATATTTAATTCTTAATAATGGAATTTGTTGTTATCTATATTAAATCGGTACCCTATTCTTGGGGATGCCCATTTTGTAATCCATGTTTGATAACTATCCATCCATGTTCAGTAACCGCTTGTCCGATTCAGGGTGACAGGGGTCTAGAGCCTATGGGCACAAGGCAGGGAACAGCCCAGGATGGGGTGCCAACCCACTGCAGGGCACAAGGCAGGGAACAGCCCAGGATGGGGTGCCAACCCACTGCAGGGCACAAGGCAGGGAACAGCCCAGGATGGGGTGCCAGCCTACTGCATGGCACAAGGCAGGGAACAGCCCAGGATGGGGTGCCAACCCACTGCAGGGCACAAGGCAAGGAAACAGCCCAGGATGGGGTGCCAACTCACTGCAGGGCACACAACTCACAAATGCACACCTATGGCAGAATTGATAACTCCCATGCACCTTAGCTTGTTTTTGGACTGGGGGTGGGCAGGGTACTCAGAGGAACCCCTGCAATGACACGTGGGAGATCATGGAAACTCCACATAACAGAAGCTCATACCCTGGTCTGCAGCAAACCTTTGCGCTACCGTGCTATCCTTGTGTGATAACTGTGACTGCAGTAAAAATGTAAAATCCCCTAACCAAAATTACCAGATATGGTAATAATCATGTTACCATGGAGATTAATTCTCCAGCAAACAGAGAATGAGTCCTGTCAAGACAATAATTGGTTAGGCTATATGATTTCTCAGAACTTCAGCCGTATAACAATTATATGTGGAGTTTTTCAAATATGATTGATAATTTTCAGTGGTTCCAAGATTTCTTCTTAACATTATCATATGATTTTTCTTCGTTAAAAACAACTCACTGAAATTACACATTTATTATAAGTTTATTAGTTTATTAAGAAGCATATATATTTTTCCAATGTAATACTGAGGCTTATTCAGTATAAATATTTAATTGTGAATTGTTGACTGGACATTATAATTCGATCATTTTGACTAATGATTGATATCACATTTAAGCATATACATATTTTATCCTTCTGTTAAAGTGCAAATTATCCTGAAAGTGTTGCTAAAATCCTGTTATTGTTAACTATTATATGCTGGGCTGCATGTTACACACCTCTAGGGACCATAGCTAATAATTAAGAAAGAGAAAGTGAGTAAGGTAGGCTAAGCGGTCTTAATGGGACAGTTTAACATTACGCAGTGCTTCGTCAGTAATTTCAGTGCTGCATCCTATATCCTTCTCATTTACAAATATAATTTCATGCTTCATGGTTTGACAGGTCTGAAGAAGTACACATTTTTTTAATTGGTGTTTCAGTACTGAATATTTATCTAGATGTGACTGAGATATGTTTAATGTTTTACCTATTGTATCTCATATTTAACTCACTCATACAACCTAGACCATTTTCTGCTTCCGCCTAACGGGATGGTAGCAAGAGAAACAGGGACCTCAGGGCTCAAAGACATCTTGGATGCTGTTCCACATTGTTTAAACAGTGATTCCTGACCTGCACTCATTTTTCAAAGCTTATGGGTACCTGCTGTCTAGCAGTCACAGGCGCCTGGGCTGGAGGAATGGGCAGTCCCAGGTTTCGGAGCCTCTCGCTGGGACAGTAAATAAGCAAAGACTGACCCCACTGGCACAAATATATCGGCTGGGCAGCAGATCAAAGGAATTGCAATTCAGAGACGTCCCTTGGGGGATTTATGTGGGAGTATTGAAGAAGTCTTGTCTGTGGGACTGGTGGATTTGAAATTAGATATTTGCTTTGGATTACCATGCTGCGTGATTGCTGTGTTCTTAAAAGAAAGCGACCCGGAGAGAGAGAGAACAGTCTGACAATTCTTATCTCCCTGTTGCTTTGGGAACAATTGAACTGGCCCTTCATTTGTTCATCATTGTAATCCTTTCCTTTGTCGGTACTCAATCATTTATTTATAGCCCTAGCTGTCCTCCTGATAACCTCTTGGATTGCTGTTTTACCATGTAAACTATAGTTAATCTGCTTTGATTCTGGAGCAGAAGACCAGCAGGCCCTGTATCACCAGTAGTTGTACAGCTGGATGTTGATTATACCACTGAACATCCTTTATTGAAACCACAGCCATATTAGGGCCCAATGTCTTCCCATCTTTTGCCATTAAATAAAATGTATTAATCCTATTGGTTCCCAAGTGTCACTCAGCTGATTCCCCACTCAGTTTCAGCCTGTGATAGATATAGTTACATTATGATCCTGATTAGGCATTTATTTTTTCTATGATGTTTATATTGGAAATTTTGAAAGCATCTCATTTCCATTTTCCATTCTTCTGGCAACACCGTTTTATGATGCTTATATTATGTGTCATGTTCATCTTGCCTTTCCAATATGGTATATTCAGCTTAAATACTGAATATCTATTGTCAATTTAAGGTTCTTCAAATTGTGACAGTAGTTGCATAATCCATATACCCATCTTCCAACCATTTACCCATTCCAGAGTCATGCTGGCAGATACATAATCCCTATACACAGACCCTTATACAGCTTCAAACTTACCAGGACAAGATTGCAGTTGCTTTGTGGAGTCACTCATATTATCTCCATCGCAATGTGCTAATTACAAGAGACGTATGAAGAAAGCCATTACAAGCAAGCAACAATATAAAGTAAAGGTCTCCAACTCCGGTCCTGGAGAGCTGCTGTCTAGTAGGTTTTCTATCCTACCTGGCTTCGAATGTGTCACACCTGTTCTCAGGTAAATACCAGGAACAGGTGTGGTTCATCAGAAGCCAGGTACAATGGAAAACTTATTGGATAGCAGCTTTCCAGGATTGAAGATGAAGACCCTTGATATAATGAATCTGCAGTTACACAGATGTCCTCTGAACTAGGCCAGGATTTGAGTGTTATAGATAAATAAGGTCAAGACAGACTAATTTCTCTATATGCATTGTCCTTGCAAGATGAACCCTTGTAGGGGAAAGTACCAGTGCATCACTGCAAAGAACTCTGGTGGTGAGACTTGGCTATCAGTGGGTATCCCAGAAAACAATGACCTCAGGAAGGAAATGGTCCGACGAAAATGACATTAGTGTTGTTGAGTGGTTGTACAAAACACAGTAGTGCATAAGAACATCTGGTATTAAACATGATTGAAATAGGCTCAGTGCCACTGTCCTTTCCAAGGTAGGCTGTGCCATATACAAATAATAGGGGTGCTAATAATTTAAATAAAGAGAATTGAAATCTGTTGTCTTAATTGATGCCACTGCTAAAGCATTCAAGTCTTTATTGCCATTAAATAGACAGCTATCATAAAGAGGCTCAAAGATGACATATCAGTGAGAAAGCACGAGGTTTCATCCAGCCGTCTTCCAACCGCTTATCTTGGTCATGATTGGGAGGGGGGTGCAGGGGGGGCTGGAGCCTGCCCCAGGCAGTACAGGACATACAGCTGGGTGGAATGACAGTACCTGAGATTTCATTTTCAGATATATGAACAGGGTAGTCAAGAAAGCAAGCTGTTGTGATCTTACATAATAATCTCATTTTTAGATGTCAGAGATGCTTCTGGTGGCGGTACAGTATGAAATCTCCAAAAATCTCCCAGCAGAGATGTGTTTGTCTTGTAAGAGAAATCGGACAAATATGACTCAAAGCAGTAAGTCTCATCTCTGCATCCCATTTTAATGTATTGAGAAATGGAACAGAATAACAGGAGGTCTCACTGTAGTTGTGTTTTTCTCAAGGCTGAGCTGCGCATCAGCGTCACATTTACACACGTCAGGTGCCCCCATTTTGTCTTGTGCTCTTCATACCGTCATTATGATTTTTGCAACATTATGATATAACATTGAGTTATATTTATGTAACTAGTGAAAATACATATGGTTACTATGTATCATCATAGCCAAATGCTTTTGTTGATTTACGGATATAGACCATACCTTTATAGATTTCTGCAAGATCTTTTTTAACTTGTTTTCCTAAAGGAAAATCTGAAACTGTGAGTCTTAGAGCAGCCGCACTGGGCCATGAAGTATTAATCTGCATAGCAAGAAAATGCTAATGAGGTCTTGTGTCATGGAACATTTGTTTTACTGTGTCTATGACTGTAATTAGATTCTTTCTTGGTTTTATATGGTTTAATAAGTCTCATACAATTCATAGTATAAGATGAAGATATGGGAACCATGTATATTTGCACTTGTATTTATACGTGTATTTGCATGAAAGTTCTACTATGAGTCTGTTGAAATGTTCAATGAGCGGGAGGATGCTGCTAATCACTAGAAATAGATCAGATAGATAGATAGATAGATAGATAGATAGATAGATAGATAGATAGATAGATAGATAGATAGATAGATTGATTGATTATTGTGCCATCCTTAAAAAAAAGACATAGCCCATGAATGCCTGAAGTCTTTTTAAAGGTGTTTTTCCACGTCACTGAAACATATCTGCACAAAAAAGCATTTTCTGTTTCCTATACTGTATGTATTTGCCTACTGTATGAAGTTATTATTACGGAATATGTTTTGACTTTAATGCTAAATTGAAAAAATGTTTTGCGTATAGTGTTGGCTACATAAAAGGAGAATCTCAAAGCAGCCTGAATTAAAAAAAAAAATATCTGGTTTAAATTTAATGAAGTGCTGCACATGTTTGTAAGGCATAGTTAGAATACGCCCTGATACTCGTGGCTTGTGTGGTTATTTTAAATGCCATGTGACAACAAAATTACAGACTTCATTTTAAAGCTGTCATGTTTTTGTAATGTAGTAATGTGACAAGTGTTTGCATATGTTTGTTTATTATTGTCTTTGAGTTGTTTGACTACATCTGAGGAACCTATAGTTTGGCTTCAATACATAAAAAACTCATCATGAAAAGAGCCTTTGGCAGAAGGCAACCTTTTCATTGAGTCGTGACAGAGGATGAGGTCTACTGCCTTTACACATGCACTCACAGACACGCACACACACGCTCAGGCTATTTTTACACAGTACATATTGTTCACTTTTGAAACTCTTGCCGTCCACTATATTCCTCCCAACTCTTAGTCCTCATTTCAGCTCCTGTTCTCGACATTTGCCGCAGAGAAATAGATCGTTACTTCCAGTATGCTAATTGCTGCTCCTGTAATCCACAGCTGCTGCTCTCACAACCTTAAAGAGGGCATTAGTGGATATAGGTGGCATCACCGTGGCCCATGGTGTCGCTAGATATTTATAAGGTGCTTCAGCATCACCCCCCCCCCCCTACACATAAATTAAGATTTTTGTATTCGCTTCAGTTTTTATTGGTTGGCAAACATAAAGCCATTTTATAAGCCTCGGAGGATGGATATACGGCTCAGCTTCACACTGCTGTTGCCATGGAAACTCTAAGGATTGTTTTGTTGTTGATTTAATTACTGTCCCCAGAAGAGATGAACACGGTCTTCCTCAAACTAATGCTAAAAGAGTACCCATCACCAGACAGCAACATCTGTTTTTCTGTGTACAGTATCTCCCTTGCCCAGCCATTGAAAAGTAAAACACAAATGAAATTGATAAGCAGCGTAAAGAAACCAAACTCCCATACTCTTCCAGCACACCTCTGAATTCTGGTACCTTAATTTGATTCTTTGAATAAACCATCATTGGATGTTTTGCATGTCTTCAATTCCCCTGCTGCAGTTCACATGTAAGCCGCTCAACATATGTGAAGAGACTGCCAGTGCGTACAAATCTCCATCTTTCAGAGTTATTTTTGTCACAGGTCATTAGGTTCTTGACTACTGGGGACATACACACTGAGAGGTGTGCACCGTGCTGTGCAGTTGCAACCATGGAAACAAACATCTCAGGTTTGCAGTACTTTATGGAAAACGGTCGGGGATCGATGGGGAATTGGCAAGTGGAAAAAAATATTCTCAGCTTTTAAGCCGTTTTTATGTTTTTCATTTGGTTATGTCAATGTGCATCAAAGTGGATGTCAACACTACATAAAATATTGCATTGCAGTGCTTATTTCAGCAATAGCAACTCCTGTTTGTCTGTCTGTTCATCTATCCATCCATCCATGGGCATCGCAGCCATTAAATCTGAGGGGTACATGTCCCCGTCACAATTCATAATTCGTTTGGATCCTCCCACATTTAACATAAAACATTGGTTTTATGCTACTGTGTTCCCCCACATTCAATTTGATGCCCCTGCATCCATCCATCCATTGTTTTATCGTGGCAATAAAGGGATTCTGTTCATTAATCTCATTAAGTTGAATTAGTTTTTGACTTGCATTGTGAAATCACCAAAAAATAACATTCACCATAAATGGAATGTGTCAAAACTCATAGGAACCCAATATAATGAAGGGCATGAGACAGACTTATAGTTACTGAAAATATTCTTGTAAACTAAGACTGCTTCTGAGTGAAGAATATTTTGAAACTCAACACCCAGAACGGACATTTTTTTTAATCTTCTAAATTCCATCAATTATCTTAATTTCTCTGTTTAAATTACACAATGACTTAATTTGTCTTCAACCTGTACCAAAACAGATATGAAATCAGTTTTCATGAAGCAGTCATTAACCCATTGTGCAAACATACTAATTACTAATATTATCAAATTGAGACCCTTCGACCATAAATGCATGTCAATCGCCAAGTAATTCAGCAAAGTATTTTTCACTGGCCAGACTTCTTAAACTGTGTCTATTTGAGATAGTCAATCAACAAAAGGGCTGATTTATTATTGAAACAGCAGTACGATCAATGTCATTGTTTTCCCATACTTCTGAACTGAATTCATTAACTGGGTACAAACAGTTGAATGCTCAAACCAGCCGTGGGTTTGCATTAAGTTTCTAGGTCTACGATACAAAGATCTCAGAATGTTAATTATATTTAGTCCTTAGCAGTACCAAAACATATTTTGCAGAATATATATTTATAAAATCTTTAGTATTTAAATTTTGCCATTTAAAAGCATATTATACTTTTTATTTCATGTCATCATTATTATCACTGCACCTTTTTGCATTTTAGTGTAACAAGTTCTGAATTCACAATAGACAATTTTATTAATATGGAAAAAAATGTATGTGTTGCTGAATAGATTTCTAAAATTTAGTAGTCATATCTTCTAAGATTAATTATTCTTTTTGAGTCTTCTATGTCCCTGCTCAGATTGCTGCCCCCCGCGACCCAATCCCAGGTAAGCAGCATAAATGGATGGATGGATGGATGGATAGATGAATGGAGTCTTCTTAGATGAATTATTCTGGGTCGGCTTCCAACGAGGCTGAATTGGGAGCTCGGTGTTCTATTGTCTCTTAGGACTGACTCAATTTGAACTTTTTTTTTTTTGTCTTGATTGTTTTAAACCCTTCACCAGATCAACAGATGTGCCGGTTCGTCTTTGCTTCCTAATGGTGGGCATCAGTCATGCTGTCTTCCGGGTGTCAAAAAGGCCAGCTTTGGGTCCTCGGGGTCGTGGCTCACAGCTCTCAGGTCTACCTGATTTTTCGCTGTCTCTTGGATTATGTATTCTTAAAGGCCAGTGGATCATTAAAATGACCCTATATTCAGTTGTTGTTTTTAGCAGATTTTTTTAATGTTAACTTTATTACAGCTTTGTAATCTGGCTAGCTCAATTGGTGGAGCAATTGATGGGTTTTAATCTCAGCATCATGGGATCAAGGCCCATATTGGGTGGGAATTTTCACAGCAGTGTTTCCCAATCTGGTCCTTGGGGACCTGTGGACTGTCTGGCAGGGATCTCGGAAGGAGCAAAAACATGGACTGGCTGTGGGTCCCTAAGGACCGGACTGAGAAACACTGCACTACAGAGTTGGACAGATAGAAAGATATTCAATGATGTCTTGTATAATTGCAAAAACGTAGATCACTGTAATACTGAATTTGCATTAGGATGCAGTCAGTTTTATGCTAATTTAAATTTGCAAACCTTTCCATCCATCCATTTTCCAACCCGAATTTGCAAACCCAAGAGATTCAAAAAATATATATATTTCTTACTGATGTCTTCAGTTAGTATTTATTCCCCTAAAATTGTCTTAAACATGATTAGCTTTAAATGCCTATTATCTAGGTGAGGGCAGTAATCTTTTGGTTATCAAGGTGTCCTGTAGTATTTCTTGCATGGTCAGATGAAAGGTCCCCTGTCCATTGGTGTGTGAGGCTCTCACTGAGTCCTTCACACTAGTTCCTTCACTTGAACAGTGATGTTTGTCTGTGATACAGCAATAGTAATACACAAAAATTCCCCCCAGATAGTCCAAATACATAAACTGTCCGGCAGGGAGTTGTGAAGGAACAAAAACTTAAACTGTCTGTCGGGGAGCTGGGAAGGAACATAAACGTAAACTATTTGGCAAGGGGCTGGGAAGGAACGAAAACTGTCTGGCAGGGAGTTGTGAAGGAACAAAAACTTAAACTGTCTGTCGGGGAGCTGGGAAGGAACATAAACGTAAACTATCTGCCAAGGGGCTGGGAAGGAACGAAAACGAAAACTGTCTGGCAGGGAGTTGTGAAGGAACAAAAACTTAAACT
>JABFEB020000092.1:18808212-18829949 GCA_019775895.2 Stomatorhinus ivindoensis
GGAAAAAAAACGTATATTTATCACGTTATGGGGACATTGTGTCCCCATAAGGATAGGTATACCTGTTCGCGCGCGCGTGCACACACACACCCACCCACACACAGAAGGACTGCCATGCAAACTCTACACACACACACACACACACACACATGCACGCACGCACACACAGAAAGGCTGCCATGCAAACTCACAACTATGCCAGGCTGAGTAACAGAATGTCTGCTAAATATTGTTCAGTGTTTTTGTTAGAAACACACATCTCCTACACACTTCAGCATTTGTTTTTTTTTTGCGACTTACTATATCTCTGGCACAATGCAGTCAGCCTTCCATAACATTTCAGTTACTCTGTTCTGAGTTGTCTTTTATGGTTTCACAGTTACACGGATTTCCACATTCCACATACATAACAAAGGACACTGGAAGCTCAAAAGTACAAAATACATAATTTCACTGATATCACAACTCCGCCCACACTGTCGGAGTAGCTACTAAAACATCTGAGCGGTGAGAGGGGTGCTCAAAATCCGTTTTTTATTTTAGGCACTTTACCAGGCTCATTTTGCCAAAATCTCTCTCTCACTACAGTAAGCGTCATAGCTAAAGACAATCAGGATTTCATTTTTGCTGTTGTCAGAGTTTGTGTAAAGGCAGCATTGGTCTCCCATTGCACTCACAAGATAAACAACAGTAGGGATTTTTTCAACACAGGGCTTTTCTTCACAACCAAGCGTAGATGATACACCCATTATGCTTCAGATATTCCATCACAGTTGGTTAACAGGTGGAACCAGAGACTATACAGGCCAATACATACGAATAAATCTGAAAATGTGCAAAAATATATATATGACAAGCCGTGAAAGCATTTTTTTTGAAAATTGAGATCGCTGGCATGAAACTCGCACTCAGAGGATCTCATTTAATAATGAAATAGCCGCGAAAGGCCACCAGGTTACTCCAGTCACTTTAAAGTTATTAATAGCTAACGTTTGAGTCACCATGTGGTACAGCTTTCAATTTCCAAATAATATCCATCAAACATTAGAGCACAAGTTGAGGCAAAACCCAGCAGGGAAACCGAACATGTGGCATGACGCTACCATGCAGTCTTCATCTTTACCTGTAATATGAATCAATCACCAATTATGCATTTGCTTTTAACAAAGAGCCCACCAAGGCCTACATACCATTGTCGTAGATGAGTGCTTGGGAGTATGGAGTCTCAGTAGGTATTTCTGAAAATCCTCCTGTCTAAAAAATACAGCTGTTAATTTAATTCAGACAGTATGTACGTTGGTAAGCGCATACATAAGGTACAAATAACATATTTACTTCTGTAAATAAAAGCAAACCTAGTTTGAACTTTCAAAGCCCTGATTAGTACCTGCTAATGGCAGATTACATGCAGTAGGTTGTGTAACCAGTAGTACTTAATTACCTTACAGAATTTAGTTATCAATTATCAGATATAATTCATTTCTGTCTAGTATAATTGCTCGCTGACGCATTGTTGTTTTTAAGTGTTTTAGGGCTTTACACTGGCATAGCAGGATTCCTTCTGGATATTTACTGGAAAATGAATCAATGACAGCATGTGTTTTAGGTGTTGAAAGAGGATTTTTTTTGTGTGTATGAAATACATTAATGGGATAATTCTGCCCTTCAATGGTATTAGTTGTAGGTCATTTTTTTTTACTTAGCTTTTTTATTAGAAACCTTTTTCTCAGGATTTTACAGCAATTGTATAATGGTTACATTATGCATCACAGCGTACAGAGCCTTTCACAGTGCCTGAAATACTGCTGTAGGGACATTAGCATTTCAGACATACATTTCAGTTGCTTAGTGAACGGTGGATGGACCTCATGTCTGAACACGGCGTTCTTACACACAAGTGGCAGTATTTTTATTGTTAAGCAATTTGGGGCTTCATTTTAATACAGTGCTGGGTCCATGATGTTACTGTAGCTGAGCAGAGGGGCAGCTTTTCATTTCTGATATTTGCTTCCGGAATAGGGGCACTCCAAGACCCCACCCTGGTGCTCCAGAGCCACCTGAACACTTGCATAATAGATTTCCGAGATTTCTAAAGATCCCATGTAGCATTACGACACAGGATACGCTTCCGGTTTGCTATTCACTTTGTGATGCAGGCAAGAAGGATAATAAGAAGGAAAATATGACAGTAATGCCATCTCACAGGGGTTGTGCATCGTGGTGCTCAAAGCTACTGCAGATGTTCAGCAATGATGTGGGTGATAGGCAGTACGCTCAGTCAGTGAACACCCTAGCTGCTACTAACAACTTAATGGTTTAAAATTGATTTAAAGGGCCAATTACCGAAAAGCCACACAAATAAAATAAATAAAGGCAATGAAAGCATTTTTCCGTTATACTGTAATAAATATAATCTGAGCTCACGTTAACCAGTTTTCTCTTTTTCTGGTAAATCTACCTTATTTTGCCATATCCATTCTGTACGCTTCATTCACTGGCTAGTAACTGGATAATGGGACTACATCAGTAATTTGTCAATGGTCCTCTTCATTCTCCAATGACTGGAGCCCTTTCCCTGCTTTAAAGCGTGACCAGTGACTCTCCTGTGATCTCCCGTAAGTGTGGTGCATAGCAGCTGTGGCCGCAGATAACAGCCGTGGCGATGAGAGGAGCCAGCATACAGACAGCAGGTCTCCTCTCTCTTCCTTCCGCGAATTTGCATGTGAGGGATGGGAGAAGCCATTGAGCACGCTCTGAGGGGCTGCCCGGCCGCCAGCATCTGCGCGCTCGTCCGCAACGCGCCGCTCATCTGAGCGCTTTCGGGCTGCATCGGCTCTGCGCCCGTCCCCCCCCACCCCCGCCACGCGCTGCGCTCTGTTCGTTGCCGTGGCGTCTCTGAGCGTGCAGCCGAGCAGCCTGTTCAGATGCTCGCAGCTGTCTGCCTCTAGCAGCATCTCCACGGTGGGGCCCGGGTGCTGGGGCAACGGAGTGCCACACTCTGAATGCCCCCCAGCTAGCACCACACCAGGACTGAAATCTCTCTGTGCCCCTGCAGGTCAGAGAGCAGAATCAGTCGTCTGACTCAGAAACTCAGTCAGAAGCAGAACGATGTGCTGATCAAGGACTTCAGACCGTTCTTTATTGTTGGGTCCCCCAATACCTCCCAGAGTCTGGACAGGTAAGAGGCGCCTCTCTTTCCTTTTCCTCCCCTTCGTGTCAATGCCTTTGCCATGCAAACCTGCTTATCATGCTAAGTCTTAAATTTGCTGTACGTGTTTTTTTTTTACAGTGAATAGTAACTGTAACGGATGAATAGATAAGAGGCAGAATCGATATTTATCAGACGCAGTGCATGTTCTAAGGTCTCTGTCTTAGACACAGAATAAAAAAGTCGGCTCAGAGATGCTGTCAAGACATGCACTGGAAGTGCAGAGAACACAGTGCGCTGTTAGTCAAATAGAGGACATTATTTGTATTTTTTGTACTTATTTCTCAAACTTTAAAATTATTGGAAGGAGTGTGCATATTTTCAAAGTGCCATTATCGACAGCAAACATTTAATTACATTTTCCCCACTAAGAGTTTTCAAGTAAATATAAAATTGCAGATGATCAGTAATTAGCAGTATGTATACTGTGAAGTTGTATGAAATACAAATGCCCAAACTATGCCTAAAATGCATATCCCATACAGCAATTGTTACATGTTTAGGATAATCAGACATTTGCAGCTCAAATTACTTGTCTTGTATGTTTATATGATTTTTTTTAAACTGAACTATAATTCCTTATGTTTGAGTCTTACTACCTGTAAAATGCATTTAGGTAACATTTCACTGCATTTAATCTCTGCTGTCATTCAGATGGTTAGTTCATACAAAGTCAAATTTATTATGTTGCAGGGTAAGCTGCCATTCTCAATTCCTCATGCTATTTAATGTGTCACGTTTCACTTGCCCCCCCCCCCCGTCGATACGTCGTGTCGTCTCCTCATCTGTAGTGGAGCTTAATGCTGGGGGTCAGAATAGCTGCCTGTCGTTTGGTTGCCCATTTCACGACAGCACTGAAAGCTGGTTACTCATATATCCGCCTGTGTTTCTTTCCCATAGACCTGAATACGCAACTACTCCTGCAGTCTTTGTCCAAATATTAGAAATTTTTGACCACTGTAACCTCTGCTTATTAGTGATTCAAATAAAGGCCTTTTTTTTTTTATTACATCATGAGTATAGTGGAATTTTTTTGTCCTGACCGTTGTTTTCCATATACATATTCGTTCATTAATTCTTCATTTTTCATAAGTAATTATTTTGTTAGTGTCATATGATTGCTGTGACAGCTCCATATGTCTGTCACTTCTGTAAATTTTATTTAAAAAGTGAAAGCAAAGTCTCATTACAGCAGGTGCCCGCCGGGCCTCTTGTATGACGCTGTAACACCCTATGCAAACATTCATAGTGGAAGCTTGACGTCATACTGAATATGGCCCAGTATCTTCTTTTTGTGCGTGCAGCACAATAGGATGCAAAGCTAAGATAAGGACACAAGTAGTTTTCAGAGCTTCAGATCCCATACTACTCAATTTACAAAAATATAAAGCTAGAGTTCACTGCCAATAATTTACCTTTGTTCATTGGATGTATCAGAATTAAATCCAGTCCATGTACAGAATCTTAAATCTAATTTAGCAATGTTACTATATTTATCACAGTTAATATTCAGTATATTGATGATAAATCGTGATAGAGTCATACATTCATTCATGCATAAATCATCATACGTTAATCCTCACACCCAAATGATTATTTTGGAGCACACTAAATATGGATCAGTTATAAAAGATGACTTATGTTCTGTGATGGACTGAGAGTACATTCAGGCTGTCACCTGCCTCATGCCCTATGCTGCCTGGAATAGATACCAGTCACAGGTGTTATGGAAGATGGATAGTGTGATAAACGGTATACATGTGACCAGCAGCCACCGAAAAGCATAGTTGCATCTGTTTGCTTAAAACTTGTTTCACTTGTCTATACTAGTACTGCCCATGGTATCAGAGTAGGTAAAACGGAAGTGGGTTAGCGAGCAATCCAAGTCTGTAGTTTCTCTGTTCACCGTGCCTTTGATACCATGACAGATGATGGATTTCATTAGCCTGTAACTGGTCTGGATCAGGTTTCCATAACAACAGGGGAGTACAGGGTTACACCCATTCTGATTGGGTTCATATTTGCACACCCAAAGCACACTGGAATAGCTCTAATATTAAAGAACAGTAAGATAAATGAGTAGCTGGTTACATTACCTGCTATATTAAATGTTTAATAATTTAACTCCAGGCTCCCAGTGTTTTGTTCTTCACATTTACAATTAACTTGTTAAACTGAACTGTGTAACAATTATTTTAAGTGTTTTAGAAACATTTTTCCCTAGGCATGTGCTGTAAAATGCAAAGACACTGGTGCTTGCATTGCTGCCTATAGCAGCCTGTGGTTTTGCACTTAAATTGCGGTTGCTATGGTAATACTATGCATCACATATTCAGCCTGTTTTATCCTCTGCCTGTGGTTACACATCAGCATCAAATTTTACTTACTTTAAATCAGTAACATAAGTGAAGTTAAATGCAAAATGTGCTTTTTTGCCAATGTGAGTAATGAAAAATTATTATTTATGGAAACAGACATATCACCAATGATATTTAAATGAGAATTAATGAGGATTTAATTATTATGAATAAGCTTGTTCAAAGCATCGCAGAATTTCAATAAAGATCCAAGTGACATCGGCTTTACTGAACATTTTACTGTCACTATTGTTCATTATTAAATAATTTGTTACAGTTTTACAGGATTATCAAGGTTCTCTTCATATATCCTCCCACCTTTCGCATTGCTGTTGTAACAGAAGAAGTACAGCCCTAAGGGTGCTTACTGAAAATGCAGTAACTGTAAGAACCTCAGTTCATTATACATTTTAAAGAAATACATCAAGAAACAAATCAGTGCATATTCCGTATATGTAATGTTTATAGTAAAAATGGATGGTAGTCTATATTGAAAAATTCCTCTATTGGTTAGTGGCATGGACTGGCGTTTTCACACCAAATGACTAGCTTTAAGGCAATGAAATGGATAAAAAGCAGATAAAATGCATAAAAGGCAGCTGTGTATTGAATGTAAAATCGCAAATTTAATACATGAATGCTCGATTGAGCAAGATCACTTCAGGTAAGGTTTGATTTATTATATAACAATGGCTAATTTATTCTGGCAAGTGCCCAGCCAGTGCTCTATCCTTGCTCTGAGCTTACTGTTACATCTACAATAATGCTTGGGGATTTTCAGATTTTTGCCTAAAGTTCCATACATCCCACAAAACATAGCCTTCATGTAATAATGGTGTATGGGGCCTGATTCCTCACAATATACCTATATTTTTTTCCTTTATTCTGTGGCACTGAAGTCATATTTTTACTATCATATCCATCACAACATAAAACGGTCCATTTTTACTGGATAATCTGTGATACTACTTACGGTATAACAAGGCAAGGAATGTATGTGCAGCATCATAAAAACGTATTCTTGTAACTTAATTAATTTATCCATTATATAACAGAGCTAACAGCATCACTAGAACATTGAGAGCAGACCCCAGATGTTGTTCCCCATAACACTTAAATTTTATTAAGTAAATATTCAGCAATGTAAATCTTTAAAAACCAAAATGGACAGACTAAGCATTTGCCTTTAAAATAAGTCATCTAAAGAGTATAATTATATTCATGCTAATTTACTAGATTTTCAGAATCGCGGCTGTTACTATTTTTCATCGGGGTTCTGTTGACTGAGAGAAAAAATGGTTCCCCTGTAACTTCTCAGGAACTTGCCTGCCAGCATGACACAACAGATGCAGAACCTACACCTGTCCCACAACAAGAAGAGTGCTGCCCCGGCCTCCCCCAGTGCAGCTAAGCGCCTCTACCGCAACCTGTCTGAGAAGCTCAAGGGAAGCCACTCCTCCTTTGATGACGCCTACTCCTTTGGCCGGCCCGATCGCCTGCGAAAACCCTCTGTGAGTGTCATCCGAAACGCCAGCCTAGCAGCGGCTGGGTCATCAAGGAACTCAAGGCTTTATAACAGTGTTAAGTACAGGACAAGGCCTGGGAATTTATAAGAACAATTTGGAAATAAGTGAAAATGAAATTCGGTTGACAGTGTATATTGTTTTCCAACGAGAAACTGACACTTCCATTAGTGGGATGGCATTCAGGGCACCATCATCTCCCGCTGGTTTTCCATATCGCCCTTGTCTCCCCTCAAGCTTTGCTGTCTGCGCTGTCTACCAGATTGTTTGAGAGTATGCTGCATCAATCTTTGAGACATCTCCAAGTGCATGATGGGATATGGACCTTCTCAGATTTCAGGGGGGAGGGGGCAGGATGGGAGGTCAAATAGAATTCAAACTTCACAACTTTTTCCATAATGTGTGCTCAGTCACTATGCCATATGTAACCAGTTATCGGCAATTCATTATCAAAAAAGACTGGCATCTTTATTGCAATAAAGTCTCAGATATTGCTGAACCTTATTTTGTAAGAAGAATGTAAAAAAAAACGGTTGCCACAGAAAACAGTTAGTTCTATGTATGTCATATATAATTATAAATGATAACAGTTGAAGAAGAGTCATGAGTTGGGTTGAAGTGATTAGATTGTTAACTGGTTTAATGTTGTACTATCCATCATCTAAATTTGGTTTTTCCACTTTCCATAGGTATTTTTAAGGTGCACTGTTTTAAATTTGAAAGAAATAAATGACCATAGCATTTATTAAATTTGAAAAGTAAACGTATAGCACATTACTCACACTTTCTCAAGTAGGCAAGATGGGAATTAATGAATAAATGAATTGATGGGTCTCTACTTGACCCCTAAACTCTCTAAACAACCTCTGACAGGCCATGCAGAGCAGTGAAGCACTGTTTGAGGCTGTGGAGCAGCAGGATCTAGATGCAGTGCAGCTCCTGCTGTATCAGTATACCTCCGATGAGCTGGACCTCAACACCCCCAGCAGTGAGGGCCTCACTCCTCTGGATATTGCGATAATGACAAACAATGTACCGGTGGCCAGGCTGCTGCTGAAGGCCGGCGGCAAGGAGAGTCCACACTGTGAGTAAACACTTCCTGTGTCAAAGGTCATCCCGCACAACAACAATATTAACAGAACTCAATATAACTTGTATTAAAAGTCTTCCTTGTGCTTGGCATATTTCGTTTATGCAGTTCTTTTGCCTGAAGCACACTGCCCCATTTTAACCTCTATATCCAGGGTCTGCTCTCCTTGTTATTTGTTCTGTTATAACACAATGCATTTTAAAAAATGAATCCCTCTGGCTGTTATTCATAACTCTACAAATGCATTCTTAGGAGTCAAAAACAGTCTAGTACAATATTTTTTTCAGTGCAAAAATAGAGTTGTTTGTTAAATAGGCTCTTCAATGCTGGTGGAACTGAAAGAGGTTTTTACACAGATGTGTTCTTACTACAGCAGCAGTTGTCCCTGCAGTTTTGGTCAGCCCCACCACCCCGAAAGTGGATTAAATAACTCTCTGTCTGGCTGGCACTGGTACTACTCTAGTAGCAGTTTAACAGGTGTTTCTTACCTCCTACGACAGCGCTAAAAAAACCATACAAGACCTCAGTGTTTAAATTTGTCAGTACTTCTCTATACTACGGAATTTTGTCTGACATGAAACATTAAATACTGTGGGCCAGACTTTGTGGAGAGAAGAGGAGGGGGTCTAGGGTGAGATGTACCCCCATGAAATCTTAACCTGGCTTGTCACTTAATGGTTTAAGTTTTCCAGTGATGCATGTAATATGTGACAATTACGCGAAGTGATTTATTGTGCCTCTGCTTGCAATAAGTTTATAAACAAAGTCATAACACGGTACAACCCGATCCTTGTAAACAAACATGACCGTATTTTTCCTCAGCGGTAGTACACATTATATTTATGTAATTCCAAAAAGGCCAAGTAAACCAATCGACCACAGAGCTGACAGTTTAAGGCCTTACGTTGTGTGTGAGGACTTGCACAGATTTATGAGGATAGCCCCGTCCCTACAATGCTTCATTTACGACATTCCTGGTCTCCCAACAGTAAGAACCGTGTGTGTCAAGACACTATCGCTAGGCTCAGCCATTCGTTTATAGGTGGCTCAATTAACCACATTTAGCTCCAAGATGTCAATCTTCAGAGCGCAGGAAACTGTGCCTCAGAATTTATAATTCTGCCATCTTTTCCACTGCTGTGCAGACCCCCAAGTAAGGAAAGATCTTTATTGCTTTTCTGGGTCTACAACACTTACTTTATCATTTATCTTGTAAACCCCTCTCCCTAGGGGATTACTCTAACATAACAGCCCACTGAAAGAGGCTTTCTCAGAAATATATTTGTTTGTATATTTTCTGTTACGGTTGATCCTGGTCTTGCCGCAGTACTTGCTGTGTACAACAGACTCGTGTGGCAGAATTCATTTCACCATGACAAATCAACCAGGTTAAACACGGCCTTGTGTGTTCCAGACAGAATTTAAGTAAAAAAACATATGTATTTTTTCTTTTTGTAACTGGCTTCGTTAGAAAACGAATAGAGACTAATGAGAAACAGCAGCCACACACAGGCATACATATTGATTTTACTTCTTTTTAAAAGGATAATGTGATTCTGTATGTCCCCGGGTATTGTTCTTTAGTAAGAATTTTTGATGACTTCGTATTTTCTGACTCTAATGGGGAAAAATGTATGTCTTTTCCAGTTAATTTTCTTTGCCATTTATTTTTCCCATCTATGCTGATCTCCCTCATCATGGTTATATCAGTCCTTGACTGAAAATTCTTCTCTACTTTTGACACTTTAATAGGAAAGGAAGAATGGATCTGAACACCTTTTTAACATGTTAGAATTTTGTTTGTTCAGGTACAGATATGCCAGATGTCAATGGGTATAATTTATTTCAATTAATTATTGAATATATGTAATAGTACGAGAGTTGTTATGTTTAGAAAATTTATAATAAGTATATGCTGTGGTGTTTTATTTTCTGCTAGCTTTGAGTTTATGTTTTACCAGCAAGACTCAAGGGAAAAATATTTCTCTAGTCTGTTACAGCCAACACATAACTAATGTGAATATTTGTGGAAATAAACAATTAGGAATTTTTGGGAGCTTCTGTTACGTTTTCAAAACATTATTTCCTTGTCATTGTTTTCAGTACCTGAGACAGCAGGGAATACATTTTAAGCTGAAGAACATTAACGCAGAAGAACATTTTAGCATGTTATTATAAAAGCAGAGAAACCTCATTTAGTGATCATATAAATGGGCTTTATTGATTAATTTTCATACCCTGAAAATTCCCGTACCTGCCAAACAGGAAAAAATATTGCAAGGTTTTCCATTCATTATTTTAAGTTGCTGACCAGTTGTGCCATTTCTCTGCTTTACTGTGTCGTGACAGTATTCTGTTGAATGTGACTAAGTTGCATAATTTGTATTTGAATGGAACGATTTGCAACAAAATACTTACCTAAGAACCTCCAAATAAAAGGCTCTGGTTGTAGTATTGACTGTACTGAGCCTCTCATATCATGTAAGTACTTCCCAAAGAGACCGGCATCTGAAAATCAGCAAGGACTGGTGCCCAAAGACAGTTGCATCTGCAATTTCATGGTCTCATGGTCATTCAGACTTCTAATTTCTGTGGCAGGCAAATTGCAGAGTTTAAGCCTAATTCACTTTGCCACTTTGTCTTAGTTAAATGTTAATCTTATTTTTCTCCTTACCTAATTTATCTCAGGTGTAATGTCAGTTGTCATTTCTTCAGGTATTTCTTAATTGCGTTCCTCCTATTATAAAGAGGAAGAACAGATGTGGAACAGTATGAGTGTACTTCTTGTCATTTTCTGGGGTGTTTATGTGTTCCAGTGCTTCCGGAACTGCATTTAGAGTATGTGCATAATCCAGAGATGGGTAATAAATACTCTGCACAAAACAAACAAATATTAATCATTTGCTGTTTAGCAAATGACGGTGCAATCACTGGGTCATTCAGCTACATAGCATATTATTCAGCTAAAGGTAGAGTTTTTTTTTATTTTAGCAGTCTTAATCTCATTTATTATGAATTAATTGCACAAATTATACAAAATGCATCATTGTTTTTCCCTGCAATTTATCTGATCACCCCGTAATCACATGCAGTAAAACTCACACTATAAATTGAACTAGTCAGTTTGTGCTTGTGTGAATCTTATGACAAATTCTGCATTGAACTATTGAACTATTATTCGGAATATTTATCCCTGAACACTGTAATGACCTAGAGCTTATGAGGTATGGCTTTTTTCTTGCGTACTTACTGAAAGAACAATAACTAACTAGAAATGCAATTACATTTATTTCACCTTTCTAAAATGTGGTTTCCTTCCCATCTTAGGTTCCCCAGAGTTTCTGTCAAAGATTGAGGAAGTACAGAATCACAGATTGAGGCAACAGTTGATATCATACAGTAGTTAAGAGTAGAGAAAGGCAAGCCAACAATGGGGGAGAGTAGATAAGGGTAGTTATGGGATAATTCCAGGGCCAACCGGCCTTACAGCCCTGCTAGCAGTTGATTAAGTATGTGCGTCTATAGGTAAGTCTGGAGTGGAATGCTGACCTTGTGTTCATCACCCTCTTATTGATGTATGTTTTTAAACATCTTCAGGACATAATGAACAGTGTTTTAGAATGGCTCAGATCGAACAGTGTTCCTAACCCGGTCCTCAGGGATCACCAGTCAGTCCATTTTCCTTGGGAGGGAGCAAAAACGTGGACTTTCTGGGGTGGAGGAAGCACTGCAATAGAGGATCCGCAGGACAGTAATCGACATGGCCACTAGATGTCCCGGAATAGCAGAGCGCCGCCCAACTGTGCTGTGCTGTGCTGTAGCCAAGGCTCTGACCAGCGCCGTCACTCTGTGCTCTTTTCGTTCCGCTTTTTTCTAGTTGTCAGTCTGGAAAGTCGGATCTTGCACCTCTCCACGCTGGTCCAGGAGGCTCAGAGACGCGTCAGTGAACTGTCGGCCCAATCCTTGAGCGACGGGCTGGACGGCTCTGACAGGGAAAAGCAGCTAAAGGTCTGGGAGTGGCGATACAAGCTGTACAAACGCATGAAGACTGGCATCGAGCAGTCAAGTGAGTGACACGTGTGCCCTAATTAAACCCCACCGTGATCGGGCATTACTACCATGACACCTTGACACAAACCAGGTAGATCCATATATACTCACTAAAGGGAACATGGAAAGGTAATTTCTCTGAGAATTTTGTATGGTATACTTGAAGTCTGCAGTGGTGGGGTGATGATGTGTATAGCGAGTGAGTCATCGAAAGAAGTTTCAGCTGTTGTGGTGAAGGGTGACACCACACAAGAGCAAAAAGGGAAAACACTGTCATCTAGAGCTCCTCACACATCACTCCGGCGTTACCGCCTGCATCCAGCTCAAGCATCGTTTGGACTCTTCTCCTTCAGTGGGAACATGATATCCCTTATCACTCTATTGAGGGGATGATTTCAGTTTTTTTTTTTCCTTGCCAGTTTATTTTGCCTGTTCTCCTGTTTTCGTCACTGCAGAGGAATCCCTTAAGACATCAGCAATAAGTAGCTACAGCCATCCATAAAGAAGACTGCCAATTGCATTAGGGATTTGCCATTTCTCACTGAGGCATCAGTGGAATTGCAGCAATGCTGCATGATGTAATTAGTTCCAGTATGTGGGCTTGAGTTACAACCAGACCAAGAAGCTGTAGACCTGAGGTAGTCAAAACAAGGATCAGAGTAGAAGGTAGCTGAAGGCTGTTCTGCAGATACTCTTCAATTTATGCTTAATACTCTCTCAGGAAATCCAGGGAACACAGTTTACTCAGACTCAAAGACATCGATGCCATGAAGCTGTTTCATAAAGTAATCTTTACAAACACGGGTTTTATTTGTGGGTAAAACAGTACGGTTGCTACATTAGCATTCAAGTATAACTCTATAGGCAATGAAGTGTTAAATTAAACTATTTACTCAGCAAATAGTAAAAGCGCTCGAATGCTATCACTTATGTCACATATGTCTGCTTCCTATGTGCAGAGAAATTGTTTCATGCTTA
Source organism: Stomatorhinus ivindoensis (assembly GCA_019775895.2). NCBI lineage: Eukaryota > Metazoa > Chordata > Actinopteri > Osteoglossiformes > Mormyridae > Stomatorhinus > Stomatorhinus ivindoensis. The sequence continues at coordinate 18,821,419 of JABFEB020000092.1, forward strand.
AATTAGATCTTACATGTGTTTTTTTTTTTATTTGCGAGATAAAGTATAAATGTTTTTGTAATTCCAGCAGTTTTATAAAATGAAATGGAGATAAAAAGATATTTAGCACAAAGCATGCTATACACATACTTCTGTATGTTTTTGTTCATCCAGATACTATCTGCTTAGAATTGTTCATTTTTTCTGTAGTATTTCTGTGCTACTTGAGCCCACACTGGTCTTTGTTTACAGCAGTGTTTCCCAATCCAGTCCTTGGGGACCACAGCCAGTCCACATTTTTGCTCCCTCCACGCTGCCTGCCAGACAGTCCACATTTTTGCTCCCTCCAAGCTCCCTGCCAGAAAGTCCACATTTTTGCTCCCTCCCAGCTCCCAGTAAGGAGCAAAAACGTGGACTGTTTGTGGGTCTCCAGGGACCTGCCTGGGAATCACTGGTAGAGAGTGACCTTTTGTTATTTGCCTCCCACCCAGAGACCCCAGAGGCACCGGCCAACGTGCGTCTGAGTGTGACGAGCAGCACATCAGTCACTGTCACCTATCAGGAGCCGCTCAGCATCAATTCAGCAGTGGTCACCAAATACCGAGGTACAGACCAGCTCGCCATGACAGGAAGCACTACACACCACCCATTATATATTTATAGCATTTTTTACATTATTGATGCTTTGTAAAGCTTGTTGTTAGAGAAACTGTAGCTCTAATTTGGCACTGCCTCGTAACACTTCATTTATGGATAGCAAATAACATTTTTTCACCACACAAGAACCCAGTTCCTCAGCAAGCCACATTGTGGCTTGCCGCTGTTATTTAAATCATTAACAAAAACAACAAGGGCTTTGGTCTTTGAAGCATTGGGTGGTCCTTCTCCTTCCTGGGGTGTAGCCTTCAGTCTGAGCCTGTGGAACAGTTACAGGTAATTTAAGTGACTCCTAAATAATTGTTACAGCATGGGTGACTGTAGTCTTTATTTATTCCTGAGTAAGTCCTTCTCAAGCTATAGTAAAACATCTTGTTTATGATATCCATGCTTATTTTCAGACTTGCCAAGACAAGCCAAGGACTAAAGGAACAAAAAATTCCTGACATATAATGGCATATTTTTGTATTCTCATTGGCACTAGATATGTCCCCCCCTAGATATGTTCCCCCCTAGATATATTCCCCACGGATAAACAGTTTGTTGGATGTTGAGTGACAGCTCTGATTGCTCATGTGCGATTTTCTGTATCGAATGTTGTATGTTTCCTGTGCTTACGCCCGATAGATGTGCTTTCTATCTGTGCTTACGACAGATAGATGTCTTTAATTTCACTGGAGTATTTGTCTGTTTTACCCCCGATCTCTCGATGGCTCCCGGTTGCCAACAGAGGAATGTGAGCACAGCGTCTCCGTACTCGTCATTGCTCAGGCCTCCCTCTGTGTCCCCAGCACTTCAAAGACATTAAGACCTGTTTGCTTTAAGCGAGCGGCGAGGCTGGTTTGTTTTCCTTTGTATTTAGCCTTTTGGCTCCTCTAGCACAGAGGAACCACACAAAACTGAGAGTAATAAATTAGGCTGAAAATCCAACGTGATTCGGGTCAAAACAGTCCAAAAACATTGATCCAAGCTGTGAGGGCGAGTGTGTGTTCCCATTTGCACGTAGGGCAGCGTGAGAAATGAGCTGCTGACATATCCGCTTTTCCAAACAGCGGCTTGTGGTGATTTTTAATCTAAAGGGATAGATTGTGAATCATTCCGAGAAATTGTGCACGTCAATAGTGATTAATTGGAAGTCACTGCTGAAAATAAACCCCAGTGGCTCACTTTTCCAATGTGGAAAACTGGCAGAGATCTCCATGCATTTTGATGGCACCAATCATCAGTTATAATCACCGTCAACTACTTCAAATTCCTCAATATTTAATGACTTTTGGAAGCGCAATGAAAGGACTGGTCACTTTGGTTATATAATATTATTTTCTGTGTGAAATTTTGAAACAATTTCCTAAACATCACTCATTTTCTTGAGATGTTGTGGGTCTATTTGGGGAAGCACTGTATAATCGATATACCGTATATTTTCGCTATTTTTTAACATTTATATTTAACTACAATTCTAGGACAATGCTTATAGACAAAGTAGGGCAGGAATAAAATTCCTTTTCTCCACTGACAAATGGCTCCACGTCAAATTAGAAATTCTTGGGTTTTTACCAGAAGCCACAGTAAGACAGAATTCTTCTGTTTAACAGCCCTATAGAATATCATTTGATTTACTTCCATGCTTACCCGAAATTACTGCTTTCTTTTATAATCTCCATTCAGTTTGTCGTCTTTCAGACAGATGAGATTCGATCTTGGTTATTTTCTAACTGCTCATACAGTATATGTTCATGGTTAAAATGCAAACACCAAGAATAGCTCCGGAAGAAACCCTTCATAATAGCAGCATTGTTGATTTGATCTATGGGTTCAAGATTATCCTTGATTTCCCGAAAATGTGCAGTTATCTTATGTGAAGAAACCAGACATGTTTCAATGACTACAGAATTTTGGTGCTGGTGATGAGGCAAGTGATGAAATATTGGCTTCCAGGTTGTGTGTTTTTAAATTCAGCCACTTTTTTATAAGGGTAAGCAGTGAAATGATTGTATTATGTTATAAATATTATGACCAAACTAGCAAACTGCTTTAGCATACAGCATTTTGAGATATACAGCACATATATCACTAACTCGCAAACTGATTTACAACTGAAGTCATACAAGACAGGACAAGTATTATTAACTAGTCTTTGAAAATCCTTTAATACTTTAATTACAACGAAGTGACAAAATTCATTATTAAATAAGTAAATAAATGAATGCATTCCTGCCAAGTCATTTGGGATCCGAATAAAGGATCTAATAATACAAAATTGATTCATTAGTGATACATAAAAGTGAGACGATAAAAAGAAGTGCTTCATTAAAAGAGAGCACATTCAGGCAGAAAAACTGAGCTTTTCAGGCGTCTGTGTTCACTTGTGTTGAAAGTCCAGTAGATGATGGCAAAACTGAAGCCATTATGCTGGTGGTAATTCAGCCCCATGGTCCACGGGCCTAATCAGACACGTCAAGCCTGCTTTCGCTCTGCGTGTCTGCATACAGCAGTCAGGTCTCTGCCCCGCACTTTGCTCACCTGTCTTTGCTTCTCACTTCTTTGTCGTGGGCAGGTTGCTGATGCCGTCTCTCTTTCCCAAAAGCTGCTCCCTTTCATTCCCAGAAAAGTGAAAATCCATGGCTGGGAAGCCCAAGCTACCAGCGGATTTGTTTTATTCCCCAAACTCTGAGCCCTGCTCCGTGAGGATCAGGAGCGAGACGCTGCAGCGCCTGCCTGAAACCGCTGGGTCAAAGCATGCAGTCTCCATCCATGTCCCTTCATCTCATATGAAGGCTGTTTGCTGCTACTGCAGAGCGTACCGTGAGCTTCTTCTGTGGAAGAATTCAGGGAAATGTTTTGTGGATGTTTCACGCGGATGCAGTTAGGATCGGTTTCCTGTATTCTGATCATTTGCTAAAAAAACATAATGGTGTGACTAAAAATAAGGGAAGATGTAAGATAAAACATGCATGGATTGGTCTAAATCGTTTGGAGAAATATCTGCTTTAGCTTTCAAAACAGTGCTATATATTTTCCTTCCTTGCCCCTTCCTGCTGGAAACACTAAGAGAGTGTTTTGTTCACTTCATTCGGACAGTCAACAGTTCTGGCTATGGTGTAAGGTTTGTTCTCATTATGGTGGACCTAATGACAAAGTGCCAATTCAAATTTTATATGACATCAACAGATCATTAAAAGTAAGGGAAGGTGAAATGAAAGATGAATCAAAAGTGTGTAATTTTTCTTGGTGAGTTCTTTTCTCATTAGTTTAAGCATCACTGACTGCCATTTTTCTTTTTTTATTCAATCTTGCGGTTAAACTAAGTTGAGGTGCTTAGGAGTCACTTTTCTTTTTTTTTTTAAATACATGTACATTGCTCTGCATTTAAACTTACATTCATTAAATTCACAAAGAGCTTCAAAGAATAGCCTTTTATTGATTGTTGCCTCCTTGAGGGATCAGGGACAAAGAGAGAGGAGTAAAAGTAAATAAACAGAGTGAGGGGAAAAAAAAACAAACCTCTCTGGTGAATTTGCTAGAAAAAAAAAAACCTACAAGATGGTTGCTCCTGCCAGCACTTCCTGCTACTGAGACCGGGACTCTGGTTTGCTACTGGAAGGGAGACGCACACACATATACAGAAAAAAAAGAACGGGGGAAATGAGGGACAGGTGCAAACGATTACGGTCAGGAATAGGATGTGAATGTTTATCACCCAAATCCCTGGTGCTACACATGCCCTCCCCACCTCTCCCATTTACAGCAATGTAGGGTCCCTGAACGAGGCACCAGCACTGGGCAGTCACATGTGCACCCATAGCCCAACTAATTGAAATTTAGATCACCAATTCCCTTGAGCCGCATGCCTTTGGACTGTGGGAGGAAACCAGGCTACCAGGAGAATACCCACATGAATATGCAAGCCCCACGCACAGGAGTCTTGGACCACAGTCCGACCCAGAACCTGGAGGCTGGGGCATTATTTACTGAGCCGCCGTGGGCCCACAGCCCTTTTAAACAGGATAATAATATTGCTGAGCCTAATAAACCGCATAAAGCCCTTAGCTACCAGTGCATGCGCTTCTTACTCCAGTACATAAGCAAAATGAAAAGGCATTCCTGATGCACTAAATGTCCTTTTAATGCCCATTGTTTATTGTGCATGTAGTGGGTGCCTGTGAAGGTTGTAAGATGGATGGATGGAGGATGGATGGATAGAAGGATGGATGGAGTGGTTAGAAGTGTTGCACTCGCACATAATGTATTATAATCTCAGTTTCATATTCTCAAAGTGACGATCTACGTTTCTTTAATTCTCATAAGCCCGGAACATGCTGTAAAAAATAATAATGTATTCTTCAGTCCCTATCGAAATCATGAATTGATCATGTTTGCAAGATGAACTATCAAAGCATACCACCATTAACCCACTGACATCCATTGTTGCTTCACTCAGAATCATTGCATATAAAATAGGACTTAGAAGTCCCATTATATAGCGACCGGTGGCTCATGCCGTCAGATATTATTGAGTATGTGATCAGTCATGTTGCGTAAGTGGTAGCATGGCTCATTAAGAGCTCATGCATGAAAATGTCAGGATTCTCTGGGGCCTGGAGTTTCAGAAGAGCGTAGCTTGTGGTTTGACTTGTTGCATGAGAGGAGGATGGGGAACAGTTGTAGGTAATTTTCACATATTGTTGCTATTGATTTCTCTTTTTTTGAACTGTTTGACTTTTTTTTCATGTTCTGTGTAATTTTATTTGTTTTGTACTTGTACTTGTTTTGTTAATTCTTTTCCTTTCATTTATCCTTAAATTTAATTCTGAGTTGAAATTTTATAGTTTTTTTTCTTTGTGTCCCTGAGCTATGTTTAGCTAGCTTGCACCATGGGAGATAATAGGGAATAGGCAGTAGAGACCTTTGCGCTGCTTCTCTCTTGACTGTTCTGGCGGCAGTCTGACGTCCTTGAGCACCTCTCGTTGAATACAGATGAAGTCTACATCGTGTCTGTTTTTGTCAGTCTCTGGTTAGTCAAGGTGAGCAGCTCAATATGAGTGAAAAATCAGGATTTGCAAAGTACACTTCTTTAAAAGGAATGAAGTGCTGTGCTCACGTCATGCAACACAAAGTGCTCACGGTGACCTCTCAAGGACAGGCTGCATTCTACAGCTCGGAATGTTGGTAAACTGCTGGAGAACCATTTGGATCTTCAGCTATCAGCCTTACAGGGGACCCGTTTTAATTGCTTCACATGGATGGAGAGTATTATGTGTTGCTACAAGACATGCTCACCTTCTTCTTTCACCTTCTTCTTCTTCTACCTTTATCCTCGCCTTGAAGTGAATGTTGAGCGCAGGAGGTTTTATTACCCAGTTCCATATGTTTCTTAAATCTGTATTCATCTTGCAAATGTACAGCACATGTGTAGATGGGAGCGATATTAATCTGTAACATGAGGCCCCCTGTGGCCATTTAGAGAAGGGCGCAGTGCTGTCCATTTAGCGCAAAGCAGGAGAGACGCCAATCAGTAGCACATTCACCCGATACCTTGCTCCGAACGGGCAGAGCTCTCTGCGCAAACCTTAAAGCACCAAGCGCTGCCAGACCCTGAAATACTGCGCAGATTTGTTTTCAAGTATGAAATATCTCCAAAGTCAACAGTGCGCACAACTTTGGCAAAGTCAATGTCCCATAAACGATTCGATCATTATTTATATATGTTTTCATACTGTATATTGTAGAAATAACAAATTGCGGTCGAAGAACATATTTTTCACTTGGAGTTAATATTTCATGAAGAGATAACATTTGGTAGTCAAGCTTCTTTTTCGAAGAAGTGAAATTTCATCTCTTGTAAACAGCTAACGCTCATGTATAGAATACATATGAAAGATTCTTTCTCAGCTGCCTTGTCAAAATAATTGTATTAAATTGCAACCATTAATGTCATCTAAGCATCAGCATATTTAAGCATATATTCAAAATATTTATATACAGTCGCCATGCTCGGTTTACATCGCTGGTGTTTCGACAGGCTTGGATTTAATGACTGTTTTCAGAAGTGCTCCCTTGCAGGTAGGACCCTTGCCCTTGCTCTTTGGGCTCCTGGCTGCAGACCTCTGCACTGAAGTGGCTGCTTTGCTGTCTGTCTTGCAGTCGAGTGGAGCTGCCTGAAGGACTTCTCTTTGCTGGCAGGGGAAATGATCCTGGATAATCTGCAGTCTCAGAGGTGCACAATCTCAGGGCTCACTACGGTAAATGCCAAACCGCTCCACTGAGTAGCCTCCCAACGCCGCCCCCCGCCAGGCCAACATTTAGCAAAGTACAGGGCGGGTCCTGACATTTTTATTCAGCACTCTTGGCAACAACGCCAAATCGGCCTTTCCTCTGGCAAAGGCCGCCAGTCATTAAGCGTAATTTGTCTGGTATTCGTGATCTGCGATACACAAAGGAATAAGCAGACAGCATAAAGGATTTTCACGAGTTGTCATGTGGAGAGATCAGAGGAGATTGGCTGCATGCGAGGGAAGCTACGGTGCAATCCACGGTAATTTCCCACCAGATCGCTGAGGGTCAGCGGTCAGATAGGGGCTCCGCTCTGCCTGTCTGCCGGGCCTTGGCCCCCAGTCTCCTCAGGGGGTGCATGCCCAGTGGTGACCTCTGTCTCCTCAGTTGGCCCATTCAGCCAGGAGGTCAAACCCCTTGTAGACATCCATCCTTCTCTGCTGCCATTCAGCTCCACCTCCTCCTAGAGAGGAGCATCTTCAGTCACCCCTCCCTACATACAGAGGCAACTACACCCACTCACTTTGTATGCAGCACATTTGCAAAAATATCACACGATCAACATATTGCCTTTTATACACAACATAAAGATATTTATTTCAGCTTGATGGTGCTGTGTTAATACCATTCTAGCAAAGACAGAATGAGTAATCACCTTGTCTGTTTTGCATTGTGGCAGGGAAGGACTTATTATATTCAAGTCTCTGCTTATAACATGAAGGGCTGGAGCCCTGCACAACCATCTCTGCCTCCTTCAGCTGCCCCGTCCAGTAAGTTTATCACATTACTTATTATGTGATTTTATTTGGCAAAGAAATGCTCCCTTGAAGTAGTCAGTTCAATATTACTGCTCCCAGTATTGTTTAAAAATGGTTTTGGGCGTGCAGTTCGGCCATTCGTAAACAACAGTACAGTCTGTTCATTAATTTTTTTTTGTTTACCTTTAAACACTTGTGATAGAGAATCAAAAATACTCAGTCACGAAGAGGGCCTGAAAACATTCGTCCTTGAAGGCAGAGAATGTCTTTGAGTTTATAGTCGGAATCAGCTCCGAAGTTTCAGTATCTGTTTTGTCTCTGTGGAACGTGTAGGCCGATTTATTTCATGGAAGCCGGAGGAAGCATAGAAGCGATGGCATTCTAATAATCTGTAGATGTGAAAAGGCAAAGATTTGCCGCAGCCTGCCGCAGTGTGCAAGAATAATGCCCGTGCTTCATGTGAGGTTATATTAAACACGACAGAGAGATGAGGCCAGTTTCGTTCATTACTCTGTGGGCCCCTTGAGACGTGTTTAGCTGATGTCTCTCATCTATTACTTTCCCCAGACTGGAGAGATTGTGAGGGGCGCGAGCCAAAATACCGGGGCCACATCGAAGCCATGGAGCGCTTGCTGCAGCAGGTTCGAGCTACACACCAGCATTACAGCGCCGGAGGTGAGGGGCGGGGGAGGTGCACAGGGGCGGGGGAGGTGTGCCCGGTCGGGGGAGATGTGCCCGGTCGGGGGAGGGGCGCCAGGATGGGGGAGGTGCGCCAGGTTGGGGGAGGTGAGGCTGGTCAGGGGAGGTGAGCGAGGATGGGGGAGGTGAGGCTGGTCCGGGGAGGTGCTGTTGGAGGGGGGAGGT
>JABFEB020000092.1:18834836-18848309 GCA_019775895.2 Stomatorhinus ivindoensis
TTTTATGGGGTTTCCGTCCCGGGTTCCCCCCCCCCCCCCCCACAGTCAAAAAACACACCGCGGTGAATGGGAGTCACCGAATTGCCCATCACCTGAATGATGTGTTCATGTGCCCTGTGACGGCTTATCGCCCAATTGTAGGATATTCCCTACATTGTGTCTGTACTTTCAGGGATAAGCACCCCTGCATTGGACCCCTGCTACCATGTATAGGACAAGGAATCACTCACTGGTCAAATGAGTTTTGAATTTTCTAACATCCCTGTGCCAGTGGTTTATCCAGGTCAAATTTCCTGATATGTCATTGTTTGAGCATAGATGTCAGCGTGCGTGTTTCAATCTAATGGTTTCTCTTTGTGCTTGTGTTTCTTAGATACATCTAAGCTTCAGAACCCCAGCCGGAAGCAGTCCGTTTCCCGAAGCCTTAAACACCTTTTCCATTCTTCAAACAAATTTGTAAAGACATTGAAAAGGTCATTATGGTTGCATGCTGTCCACATTGTCTGTCCTTGTCACATTGTTTTTTTTACCCCATATATTTTATATTTCACTTGCATATTTCATAGTTATATTTCACTTGCAATTTCAGTGGTTACACTGATGTAAAACATCAAATGGCAATGTATTACAAATCAGTAAAGGATTGATATTTTTCATCATAATTCTTAGTGTTTTCCAACATATATTAATGTTTTCCAGTTATATTAATAATAATAAAAAAACAAGACCAGTAAAAATATCTAGCTGAGATAATAATATCTAGCCTTCAGCCCATTACAGGTATTACATTGTCTTTTCATAAGTCGGCTTTGGAGAAACGCCACACCTAATCAGTTTATTTGGCTTCTAACCTATTCCTTGTGTGTAATTACGCCGGTCGAGACTGTATTTCAGCCCGCTCTGGTACAGCCCGGCGTGACATAATGAAATCAGCCCCACTCCTAATCTCATTATTTGCAGGGGTCTCTATGTGGCAGCAGTGTTCTATCACAAGGACAGTCTTCTGGTGACCAACGAGGACCAGATCCCCATCGTGGAGATCGATGACTCCTACAGCAGCTCCTTCATGCAGGACTTTCTGTGGTTCGCTAAGGTATGGTGGGTTACTGTCATTCTGTCTAAATAAACTATACCGTGGAGGACACAGAAGAATGATTGGATCGGTGTGTCACAGGCAGTGCATTTAGCCTGCAGCAGTAGAGAATATGCTGTGATGGGTTGGCACCCCATCCTTTGGTTGTTACTTGCCTTGTGCCCGACATGATAAGCTCCCAACTCCCCAAACCCTGTATTGGGCAATCGGTTACAGAAAATTTATGGATGAATGGCTAGAGCAAACGGAAAATGCACTCGCATTTACAGAGTATCTCTCTCTATATGTGCGTGTGTGTGTATGCATATATGCATGTATGTGTAATCTGGGCCCATGACTGACTCCACCTGTGCTGATTGGCAGCTCTCCTGCATGTGGGAGGACGTGCGGTGGCTGAGACAGAGCATGTCCGTCTCCATGTCCTCCTCGTCCACGCTGCAGGCCCGTCAGAAGATGCTGGCCGCTGCTGGCCAGCTCCAGGTCAGAGACAGAGAGCCTTTGCTCATTATTAACTACTTCACAGAGCCGGGAGACACCTGTCGCCCCTCTATACCGGATCACCCCGAGCCAATCCATCGACATCTGCCGCATATAGAGACACGTAGCCTGTTTTTCAGCAGTCATCTGAGGTTGCATTACTCATTTTCTTTGGCTCTTTTTGGTATCTTGTTGCTTGGGAAACTGTTAATGTGCAGATTTAAAGGAAAACAGATTGCTGCGAATAGAAATATCATATATAGTTGGGTTACACCTTACACAAAGGGACAAAGGAACTCATCAAATTTTTGTATCGCATGCAGCATGTAGGGTGACTACGTAACTTTAGGGGGAGTCACTATGAGCTACGTCAGGTTTTACAAACTACTTTAAAACTGAAGGGCTCCTGTGCTTGGCTGATTAGTTTAACTCTCCTTGTGCCTTTTACTAGTTTGTTTCCTTGATTGAAAGACTCGTCCAGCTGTTTCACATTAGCATTAGTGACACATGGATGATTATAGGAGACTGACCAATCAGCACACAGCAAGACCTCAGTGCTTAAGTGGAATCCAGGTCTTTTTAATTGAAATGGTATTATGCAAACCCTGTCCTAACCCATAGTGTCCCCCCTGACATGGATTAGATGGTCATCCTAACAGCATGTGATCTGCTTTTTGCAAATCTGCATAAATTCATCCAGTGTAGGTTCAGAGTAAGGGTAGCGCTAAGATGGTGTAATGCTACAGCATTTAGTAAGACCTTTTAGTAAGACAGATTTTATCATGTCGTAGCATTGAATTTTCAGTCATGCTGTTTTCACAGCGTCCCAGCTGCCAGATTGCTACCCCCCTCTACAAGCCCGAATCATTACTTTGCTCATCTGAATGAATTGTCTGAAGGCACAGCCTAATGAGGATTTGGGTCTGTTTACCAGCTCATTATGAGGGGGAAATGAAACAATTAATCAGAGCGCTTGGGAGCTGACACTAGCACTGTGCCTCTGGAGTGCTCACGCGTCGGTGTTGTCTAAGAAATGACACACATCCTGAAAACAAGAGGACCTGGTGGAGACTTAGAAGCTCAAACGTTTTTCCACTCTCCTGTAGTCCCTGCGATTTTCTTTTGGGCACTTGTACTATTTGTCTTTCCTGTGCCTGGCTCATTGTCATGTCGGACCTCGAAATTGTCACATGACTACCCCGCAGAATCTCCTGGGCACGCACAACCTGGGCCGCGTCTACTATGAGCCCATCAAAGACAGGCATGGGAACGTCCTCCTAGTAACCATCAGGGAGGTGGAGAGTCTCTACTTCTTCAACGGAAAATGGATGCAGGTGTCCAAGCTGCAGAGTCAGAGGAAGTCGCTCTCCACGCCGGAGGAGCCCACGGCACTTGACATCCTGCTCATCACCATTCAGGCACGTCCCCGGCTGTTGTTCTGACACACACGGCCCTCTCGTGATGCAGGGCTACTTCCTGTGGGCTCCCAGATGTTCACTTTCTAACCGAATTGTCTAACTCAACCGTATGCGCTCTTCAGGATATTTTGGCCTACCAGAGACGCAGTCAGCACCGGGTTTCGTCTGGTCTCTACTTGGGTTTCCTGAAGTTGAGCAGTTCTGTGGACCAGATCAAGGTGCTGGTTCCTCAACGGGTGCCCAACATGCTGTGCCACTACAAGATCAGGGACAATTGGAATGTCTCACGGTGAGCTTTCGACACCCATGTTCAAGCGATGATGTCATGTTTTTTTTTTTTTTTTTTAATACTGCAAGTCACAGTGAAATACTGCTGTGCGTTACTAGCTCAGGAAACAAAGGGAACAAGGGTCGCCCTGTTCTCGCCGCCAGCGATTGTCTTACTTCGTGATGTGCAACCACAACCTGAGCATGTTTTATGCGACTGGCCCCCGCCGTCGCAGTCGGCACTCCAGAAGGCTTGCTGAGGAATCCCGCCCCATTCGATACTCCTTGTAAAAGGAAGCCCCTCGTGTGGGGCTGTTTATTTGGGCACTGTCAGATATTATTCCTCTTAACTGGGCCTGTAGCAGCCAGATAGAAGTATTTCTGCAATGCTGGCTGGCTGCAGCATGTGGATTCTTGGAAGCCAGACGAACGCAGACGTACACTTGAGAGTGTGAAGGTGAAAGACAAAGAAAACCAAGCTGTGTGTGTGTGTGTGTGTGTGTGTGTTTTCTTCATTCCAAATGAGACTGAATGAGCCTACTGAAAACCCAAAAGGCGCATCAGCTACATGGTGCATAGTACAACATGGAGCGTAATGTGTTTCACTCGTGAATCAAGCCACTTGGGTATTTAATTAAAGATTTAAATTCCAAAGCAGGGATATTTCCATGCGAAAGGTCTTGGCGACACTCTCCGAGGTCTCCTGTGCAATTTTTCAGTGTGGCAATTTATCACGCCACCCCATTGCCTCACAGACAGGAAAACTCGGATGAGAAAAAAACACCCTCAATGCCTGAATTTAGAAAGCAGCAAAGGAGAATGTATAGCGACAGAAAAGGGGGGGGTTTCACTGGGGTTTTAAGTAATCACTCTTCAGCGTGAGCACACATACTTTTCTTCACATGGACATTTTTAATAGGCAAAACAAAAATGTTATTTGTTTTTGTTCTGTGAATGAACTATTTATTTATTGTAATCTCAGGTCAGAGCTTTGACCCCACTAGGTAGGTCTAGACAGGGAGCATATTATCCAACCACTCAATGTGGCAGTAAAACACTAAATTTACTATTGCTTTCCATACGTCGTGCTGGGGCAGTCTGCAGGAGGCCGGCGTGTCCCAGATGTGGGGTGCACACGATATGATGCCCATTTTCAGCCCGAGGGAGAAATCTCTGTTTTTTTTTTCCACAAGCATGCCTCACAGGCAATGGTGTGTCCTCTTGTGCTGGAACAAATTGCTTTCAGTGAGTGTCACTTGCTGTTCAGGCATCTGCAAAAAGCTGCTGAATTAGAACCCAAGACACAGGACTCGGTGATGTAGTAAAATTGAAATCTTAAAAGAAGAATGAAAATTATTTTGAACGTTATTTCTTCCTACCGTTAATAGTGCTCCCTGCTAATTGTAATCAGCCTTCTTTTTATGTTAGAAAATCACAATAGGCCCTACTAACCATTATTTTCAATCAAGGAAAATGTTTTAAAGTTATAGAATTTTCTCTTTCTGTAATAATCTGTAATCTCAAAAGAGACATTCAATATAATGTTTTGTTAGGCATCTGGTTTTTTTCACCAGGCAAAGGTTTTTGTGCTTTTCGGGAAGATATTTTATGCACATTTTCGTATCTTATAATGTTTTAGATTAGTGAAATATTAGGCAAAGCAACAGCATAATTCCTATTGTTGTTAAGTTGAGGCGCGATTGAGTGTTACTGTGTCTTAGCACGCGTGGGGATCAGCGTACGCCATAATACTTCAGTGTCAGACAGGACATTAGTGCATATATATGGCTGACACTGAATGTACTTTAATACTTCGAGCCCCGATGATGCTACAGATGCCAGGACTGAAGTGATATGTGAAAGCATGGGGCTAAAATCACACTACGCGTCTGCTTACTCTGACCATCTCTCCTCGACGCTTAGGGATGAGTGGGACTGGCTGCAGAGGGTGTCTGGCCCAGCACATGTGGAAAGTGTGGATCAGAGCAGCGACTGCCACAACCCGCTCTTCCTCTACGAGCTCCAGATGGCCGTGAAAGGCTTGCTCAAACAGATCAATCTACCTCTGCAACAGGTACTTCACGAGTCGCAGACGCAGGCACGTGAGTGCGGCCCAGAGATCACTCGTTATTCTCTTTCCTTATCTGCGGTTGGGTGAAGGGCCGTGTGCGATACTCTTCCCGGCATCACAGCATTCCCACATGCCCGTCAGAGCTCTCATTCTGTCAAAAACATGCAAAGCAAGGAAGAGCTGATTAAGTCCGTGTGTCATATGTGGGAAGCAAAGTCTCCACTGCCGTCATTCAGGCGCTCCAAAACCTGGGTTCCGTCATCCCAGACTGTTCAAAAACACAAAGACCGCTCACGCACGCCAGAAGTCTGCAGTCCCGGCTAATGCCAACTGTCGACGCTCCCCTTTGCCGAAACGTCCTGAGCTTGTGAAAATGTGTTTTTTCCCGTGACCTGTGAAATGAATCACGGCGAATACGATGGACTTTCACCAGGCTGCTCACAGCACGCTCTCGCGTTCGGCCGCCACGGTCCGTGCCGTTTCCCCTTTTGCTCCGGGGTTTATTGCCGCTTTTATATCAGCTCTACATTTTGTGCTCTGAGTCATAAACTGTGTTTTCCACAGCCTCGCCGTTAAGCTTTACTGCCGTATGTCTCCCGGAGAATCCGGCAGCTACGTTTCTCAAACGCTCCCTATTGTGTAGGTAATGAAAGCTAAGCGTCGCAAATTGTACAGAAAGGCGGGAGGATTTGTGTTCCATTAAGGCAAAGCATTTGCCATTATTCCAAATCCGCTCGAGTTTGTTGGGGAGTGTGGACAATTCACGGAATAGTGCTCTTTTGTGTAGCGCATGCACACATGCTTACACACACACGTGTGCAGACACCCACATACGTACGCGTGCATATACAGTACTGTGCATTGGTCAGGAAGACTGAACGCATAAATGACAGGTTGTGTAGAAGTGCAGGCCCGTAATATGTGCCGGTATGCGAGGTCCCCGTGCCATTCTGTAATCCTCTAACCCCCCCACTCGTGTGCGTGTGTCCCTCTACAGGCCAAGCACTTCCGTCTCTACACACAGGAGGTGCTGGAGCTGGGTCACAATGTCTCCTTTCTTCTTCTGCTACCCGCCTCAGACGACGTCTGCACTGCCCCGGGACAGACTAACCCTTACACCCTGCACTCGGGGTTCCTCAACCTCCCTCTTCAAATGTTTGAGCTAGGTAGACTGGCTTCTGTTTCGGCTACAATATTAGCTCAGTTGCCTTATAAAAATCCACAGATTCCTATCTGTTTGCCTGGCTCCCAATGGGCCGCCAGTAAATCACAGGCACGGCACTGGCTGCGGCCTGCCCTGCAAGGCATTTGGCGAGGGACACCTGTAAAGAGAATGGCAGATTGTTAATGTCCCTGTTACACTCATATATTTGTGTACCTTCAACAAAATCCTTCACATCTGCATGTAGGTCAGAGATTAGAAATACATATGCTTTAATAAAAAACACATGTGCGTATTGGGTGTTGCAGCAGTGTTTCTTGCATTTGATCTGGAATTTATAGTGTTTTATTACATATAATCAGGAAAACACTTGCTTGTGCCATCCCCTATAATGTTTGGACAACAGAATTTTGACCACCAACTGTAAAATTCTTATAATTTGTAATATCTGTGTGTGTGTGTGTGTGTTTTTTCTATACATTTTATATATGTCATGTTATGTATGTATTACACATTTTACGATGTTTATATTTTATGAAGTTATTTTTATTTGTGAAGCGTGTTTCTAAGTGCGACGTCTCAAACTTATTTAATGCAAGCTCTTCATTAATCTGCTCTTTGTTTTACAGTTCACTTTTGCACTTACAAGGAGAAGTTCATCAGTTTGTACTGTCGCCTGTCCTCCGTGCTGGACCTCGATGCACTCATTACTCAGCAGGCCCTACGAGAAGCCATCTCAGACACAGAAATTGCAACAGCCAAGCAGAGGCAGCAGCATATTCTGGATTTTATACAGGTATTTCATTAAACATATTGCTGTTATATTAATCATCGTAGCTCCGTTTTGCTAAATTTCTTTGTGCATAAATATCACTTATCTCCACTTATATGAGAGTACTGGCAGAATGCTCAAGATGTTGTGAGTTATGTGCATCTGGCATTTAGAATTTAAAAATGGCAAAACAACTTTACAACAGGTATTGAACAATTAGGTATTGATACTACAAAATTTAAAGGCTAAACAATAAACATTTAACATGGATTCTAGAATCATCTGCAATTTGTTTTGTGAAGAACTGATCCAGCTTTACTGCTACAGTCTTTGTGATAAATAGCGATAAACCCCAAAACCACACAGAGCATTTTTACATTCTTGCCTCCAAGAACATTGGAAGAGGTTAAGGAGAACTACTTTAGACTGCTAGTGTGACGGAGAATATTCTGCCTGTTTTGTTTGGGTCTGCTTAAAACTACAGCATATTGTCAGTTATTGAAGACATGATTATCTCAGGCTAACTTTACTAACCTAAGGGACAATATTAAAACAGTTTGTTTTACTTCTAATTCAATCTCTTAGCTAATTTTCAGCTAGACCGGTTTCCACATTGCAGCCTTTCCTCCAGTGAAGTTATCATTGGAATGTAGTTTGGTCCCATCAGGGGACAGACAGGGTTGTGACCAAATCAAGCTGCCCAGTATCTTGCTTTCTATTAGTAGCATATGGCATCACTATTGTAAAAATTCATCTGAGGTTGTTGCATTTCACAGGATAAACTGTAGGGGAAACACAGGTTAGCACCACCATTTGATAACAGCTTATAGTCTGATTTTAAAGTGCTACATATCCAAACCCCGTTAACCACTGCAGGAATTTCATTCCGTCATCAAATACAGCAGTACTATTTATCTCTGTTAATGAACAGCGACAGATAACGTTCCGCGTCAGCTTTACGTATCGCTGGAAATTAACTCGAATGTAAACTCCGGCGGGATGGATATCATTTCTGTCCATCTCCTTCCTCTTGCTGCTCGGTTATCGTCGAGTCACTGCTCTCAGACCCCAGCGCCAAATGCCCCGTGGCCCCATTTTTTTCTTTCAGCCGAATCGTCTGATTTATTAAATGGGAAATGTCACTCGATGGCCTCCATAGATTGCTTTCCGCCAGCTCCGCAGTCTGTCTTGGTGCCAGACGGCCGCCATGGCCAAGAATTCCACCCCGGCGTCCGACACTATCGTTCTTTTTGCATGTCCCTGCTTAAATCCCATGAATCAGTGATCACTCGTCAGGTTTCAAGGGGTTGGGTGTAGCAGCAGTGTTTCTTGAATTTTATCTGGAATTTCAAGTGTTTTATTACATATAATCAGGATAAGTTTGCTTGTGCCATCCCCTATAATTTTTGGACAACAGAATTTTGACCACCAAATATCAAATTCTTATAATTTGTAAAAACCTGCACAACCTAATAGCTCAATTCATAAATGTTCAAATTATGAGCATGTAAGAAAATCCCCCAGAAGGGTTTACACAGTTCTCTCCCAGTCATCTGTAGGCATGTCTTCCAAAATACTCACTCCTGATGTCAAAATTCATTCCCATCGTATCGAGAACTCGTATATTCTGCCAGAAAGGGGTCTAAATGTTCCTAGAAGTTTATTTAAGCTTGCCTTAATGAAATAAGCACCCCTTGTCAATGGCGTTTCAAAATGGAATTTTCATGGTTACTTGGTGTGACAGAATTTGTGAACTCAGCAATAAAGTAGAATTTCTGGAAGCTTCCAGCACAGATAAGATGGGGAACACGTTGTGATTTAGAATCCAGCCCACCTTTGGTACAGCACAGAGTATTCTTTAATAACAGCCTTATTTTGATAGGTAAGACAGATTTTCATTCTCAGAACTACGTTACGTCTGAAAAAGTCATCTTTGCTGTTAAAGGAGATGTCTTATTATGTACACCAAAACTTAGAAGTCAGATTATTAATTCTGCAGTGATAAAATCATTGGTGTAGATGACAAACCTTTCTAGTTGTAGTTAGTCATGGTGAGTATGTTTAAGATGTAGGGGTCCACATCTCTCTCTCATCACAGACCAGAACAGATTTCACATGGAGAAATTAATTTTGAATGCCGTGGAATAACTACAAAAGCAATGGGGCCATATCAGCTTCCGTCCAGTCAGGTTTAATCATCACTCCTCATCTAGCATAAAACAGTTATTGGAATTCAGGGGAGTAAAATAATTGTGTCTTTGTATGAGACTGAATGAGGATGTGACAAAGTCATCACCTCTATAAAAATTTAATCATTTTTCCCGATTATCTCTGTTCTGTAGCTTGTATTACAGCAGTGTATTTTTTAACTTAAATATAGACAAGTTTGTCTATATTAAAATTTTAATACCCAGAAATCTTTAATGGAACAAAAAGGAATCGGTTCTCGTTTAGTACAGTAGTACAACACAACATTGTATAATAAATATAACCAAACATGGGGCCACAGACATTAAGCACAACAGCAACATCGATATGCAAAAAACAGAGGTAGTACAACACAGGATGGAACTGAACTGGGATTCTGATTGGTTAAGGCAATTCTAAATGGTGGGGGGGTATGCTGAGTTTGTTTAGTTGAGTTTGTTGAGGAGTCGGATACATTCTGGAAAGAAGCTGTGGAGTTGGCATGTAGCCAAAGTGGCGATGGGCTTGTAGCCCGTCTGTGATGGTAGTTTGTTGCAGAGTTGGCTGATGGGGTGAGTGGGATCTCCAGCCATCTTGCCAAGTCTCTTCTTCACCTTGGCAGTGAAGATGCTTTTTTATATATGGTAGCTGAGGGTTTATCTCTTCAGTGTAGTAGACCACTTGCTCCAGTTTAGTCTTGGAAAATCGGGAAAAGGGTTATGGGAACCAAGCGGACGGTCAGTATACTTGCATGATAGCCGAGTAGACGTTCATGACGATGGGATGTGAGATGTTCTGTGTAGAGGTTCCAAAGCTAGGGTAAAAAGAACAGTCTCTGCTGGACTTTTATAGTGATGCAGGTGATGGTAAAGTCCCACTTAAATGAGTTAGATGTGGTGTTCCTCAGACATTCAACTGACTCAGCCATCATTGCAGAGAAATATAATACCTTCATTAAAGTGCAGTGCACTGGAGCAGGAGGTGGCTATGTGGTCTAACACTTCAGGGGTTTGCTTCCGTACCCAGCTGTGTGTGTGATTTGCATGTTCTTCTTGCAATAAAGAGGAATTCAGGTGCAGGGTGTTCTTTGCCTTACGCTTGGGAGTGGCTCCAGATGACCCTGTACTGAATAAATGGTTATGCACAACACATGGGTGGATTATGCTTAGATATGCACAAACGTATATGCATTGGTCTTCTGTTCTGTAGAACTGAAATTCTACAGTCTTCAAAATATCATCACTGGTTAATATACTGTGCTGGAAAGGTTATCCATGCAATCCATGTGAATGGCCAGAGCAGTTCCCTGGCAGCTCACCCTTGGTTATTGAGCAGTCTTTGTTGTTGGCCATATGCAGCAGATGGACGAGATGTGGAGGGACATGCGCTGGATCACGGAGGCTTTGCAGTACGCCCGCTATAAGCAGCCCCTTGGTGGAGTTCCCATCACCTGGCTACTGGACCCTGCCATCGAGCCCCCCATGCAGAAGAATGACTCCACCTCCTCAAACATGGACTACCTCCCCACCCCCTCCCCCTCACCGGAGATGCGCAGACGAAAGGGTGTGAATGGTAATTCTTTTCTTACCCAAGAGTATCCCCATTACCTTCAATCCGTCCAGTTTCTCAAAACCATTCACTCTATATTCCATGGAAATTCCATGTTTGTCGATATTAATTTAAATATAACTATAAGTCATCAAATGTGAATTACCTATGCTGATATTTGTTCTTCCAGACTCCCAGCCTGGTTCAGATGAAGAGGGATGTTCTGAGGTGTTCCTCCCCACGGACAGCGACTACGACTCCAGCGACGCTCTAAGCCCGCGGGATCTGGACCTGGTGTACTCCTCCTCGCAAGATATTTCCCAGCAGGCAGTGTATGCCCTGAGCGGCAGTGCCCCTGACGTCCTGCAGGTGCATGATGTCAAGTACAGCGTTTACCGGAAGGACTCAGAGACCGATTCCTGCACCAGGAATATGGATAGTTTGATGCTGACAGGCTACTCTACCAAGCCCGCTAACCAGGTGTCCTGCAGCAAGGTTCCACCCAATCCTCCAGCCAGGAGGAAAATGCTTGCCAAGGCCCAGAGCCAACAGAGCAACACTGGAGTGACACAGCGCTGGCTGCGGGTCCAGAGCGAGAGCCTGGGCACCTCGCTGTCAGAAGGCATTTACACACAGCAGCACGACGCCGACCTGCCCCTGGAACCCACCTCCACCTCCTCCGTTGGCTTTTTCACAGACCTGCTGCAGGGCTCCGTCTCATCACACGCTACCTATAGCTTAGAAGGCCTGAAGGGCATGAGAAGGGAGTCCAGGCAGAATGTACGCCGGATCTACGTGGAGCCCTGCAAGCAGACCTCGCCCGGTGCAGATCCTCGCGGCTGGGTCCTGGATGTTGGGGGGTGTATTGCCACCCCCACAGAATTTGAAAGTAGTGTGGCTCAAGACACTGACTCGGATGACCAAACCAACGCCCAAGTGTGTGAGATACTTAGCAGCACACTTTAGGAACAGGCAGCAGGACGACCCGACAGACAACGCGGCATTCTCAGAGTCACCCATTATTCACCACTGCCTCTTTCCACTATAGCACGTGAATGAGACACATAGCCGAATGAAGTTCACTTTATAAGTAAACGTATACAGAACATAATTGGATATAGAATCCTTACAATAGAATGTATAAAGACTGACGTTGCTGGTCAACTATTTTAGAAATGTAAAATCTATGGCTTTGACTGTTAAAACAATACTAATCAATGCAGTCTGATCTGACGCACTGCTCTTACTTTCAGACTTGAATATCTGCCTCCATCTGAGGCTGTAACACCAATAGGTATCCAAACAATAGATTAGATAAAACGTGATCTTTCTGTGAATTGGCATGTTGTGGTTAATTCAGAGCGATAATAACATGCCAAACAAGCAGGTCTTTGCATCCTTTTCAGCACACACACACATATGTGGTCTTTGTAATACGTTACAGCGTTACATAGATGATGCCACTTACCAAATGACACAATTGATTATTTTGTTCAATCCTGGCATTATCTAAGCCACTTTCGTACCTTACCGTTCAGCCCCTTATGCAGCCGGACATACACTGAGGCAGTGCTCTGGGATTCAAACACACCACCCTCTGGCCACGAATGAGCCTCTTAGCTATAATTTCCAAAATGAATGGAAGAGACATTGTCTGCTCTTGCCAGTGAAGACGGTGCTTGCTGGTTGTCAGAAAGCAGGTAGTTTGAGTGAAAGCAGAAAAAGACGCAAGCCACAATGGCATTATGGTTCCTTAGAGGGAACTGGTGTTTACAGCCTTACTTGGCTCTAACTCTGCTCACCCAAGACTGTTTTTGCAATCAACATTCCACTTGGGTCAGCGCTCCTAGCTCCCATAACGTCCATTCAGATCCATCCCGCACAGTGATATTTACACCAAATCAGCTGATTTATATTTATCCAGTCAGATCTCGTGTTACTTTAAATGTTAGTGTTCTGCATCAGGAAAAAAATTAATGTGTTATGAGCATGAGGCTGTTTTGTGCTGCGTGTATCTTGGTACTCAGCTGTACCAGTATGAAGTTGTAAGGAAGTGCACTGAGAAAAAACCACTTCCGTAGGGAAAAGTGGACAGTGGTACCAGCCTTCAAACTGCACAGGTGTTGGTGATCGCTGTTCGTCAAGCCATTATAGGTGTTTGTAACGTGCAGGTCCTTATATGTTGAATTCTATGTGTGTTTTGAAATTGCCTGTAGATGTCCTCTTATTCATGAACACGCCCAGGATTTAATATGGCTTTTCTAGATTCTTCCATCGTTGTGCATTTTGTTATGAACCCAACACTCTGGTGTTATTTCAAATCTTGGAGTTTCATGCCCCCAACATAAAACTCAGCATTCCAAGCTGCCAGTGCTACACCAGCATGGGCATTATAGTGACAAGAGAAATGTGTGAATATATTTTGGTCCTTTTTACCACTATAATGTTACTGTTTTCATGCTTTCTGGAATATATATA
>JABFEB020000092.1:18854308-18868588 GCA_019775895.2 Stomatorhinus ivindoensis
TCAGCTGGGCTTAATTCAGTACCGTCCTGATTAATTTCTGCGGCCCTGTGCAAACAGGGCACATGACCTAGTCAGTATGAACAGAGGGAAAACTGTCAAGGTGCACAGAGCCCCAGTCCGTACTAACAGAAAGTCCAAACATCCTGCCTGTAATCACCTCTGGCGATGCGTGGTTAGAGGTGGGCTGGAGGGGTGACCTCGGCCAGGTGGGGAGGGAGTGAGCACAGCTAGCATTTCTGCGCACTGTTAGCATGCTAAACATGGCCTGTCAGAGCACTCAAAGCTTCACGTCACAGGATTGGGCTCAGGGCCATGTCCATGCAGGTGTGTGGTCGCCCTCATGCGGCTCCTGGCCCTGGAGGTGAGATGTGCTTCATCAGAGGTGGTCTTCCTTACATTTGGGAGTGAGTGCGGTAAGACCCTGCAGAGACAGCACTGAAATAACCCATGACCACCCCCCCTCCACCCGCCATTACACAAATAGCCTGTACAAATAATACAAATCTTTTTTTTTTTACCACAAGCTGAAAAATATAAAACAATCATGATGATGTCAAGTGAAGTTTGTGTCGGAAATAAAGACCAGAGCTCCATCATATGGTACTGAAAATTATAAAATCTGTTTTCTTTTGACAAACACTTTTTAAAAACCTTGCAAAAAGGAAATAAATGATGTCTGATAGGTTTCCATGACTCACACATGGCTTGTGGTTTGTGATTTTTATATCCAATCTCACCTCCTCTTGTCCAACGACATTACTCAAATCAGAAATACTGAGGGGGGAGTTTACCTAAGATGTAGGGCACAAATTGTCAGTGAATTTTAAATATTTTAAATGAACTGGAAGATTACTTAGAATTGCTTAAGAAAATGTGTATTTTAACATAGAATAGTGGCTCATTGCTCAAGGTGGAATCCAGTCTGCTCTGTATGTCTGTCAGGGTCAGTGCCGGCCTTGCCTGTCATTCCCCTGTTTGACCAGCTGGTGTTGCTAGCCATCCCGTTCTATGTTCCCTGAGAGCCCCTTGCTGCAGTACCCTAGTGTGTTTCCCCAAGCCTTGTGCCACCATGCGATTGAATGGGTTGAGCATGCAATAACAACTCTGCATTCTTACTCTTATGGGTTTGAAACTGCTGGTCATTCTCATGATTATTCTTGTATTCACTTTGCTTTCTTGTGTTTTACTATTTCAGCATCGGTTTCTCTTGTGTTTTAGTGACAGGGTACCCCTGCTTGTGTTCTGTTCTATAGTTGCCCTATACTTCTTCAATCTGCTCTGTTAATGTTTCCTAGTCTTTACTTCCTGTTGATTGTTAATGATCAGCACCTGTTCCTTCTTGCCCCTAGTCCTTATTGGTTAATTTGTTTCACACCCATCCCACGTTTTGCACTTGTCATCTATTTGTATATTAAAATGCCTGCCTGTCCTTGGGTTTGTTCTAGCATGTTTCATGATTGTATTTCTTGCCTGCGTTTCTAGTACTTATTTGGTGTTCATTTTTCCTCCTGTTTTGTTTAGCCCTCATTAGTTCTTGTGCTACTCTGCTACCTTTGCTTCACCTCTCATGGTCAATTTAGTTTTTGGTTTTTGTGAATTCAGTTATCAATGAAACCCCCTTTGTCTATAAGCCACATTGTGGATTATCCTTCCATACTTCCATCTCATCTTAACAGTGTGGAGTTTGCATGTTCTCCTTGTGCCACATTGGTTTCCACTTGCAACACAAAGACAAACAGTGAGATTAAGTGAAATTTCTAAATTTCACATAGTGTTGTGATTGGACTGGCAACCCATCCATCTCATCCTTGTACCCTATGCTTCCGTAGATTGGCTCTAGGTGATCCCACCAGAATTAGAAGTTAGGGGATATAGAGAATGTTTGTTAATATGCTTAGTATAAGATATTTACTGAAATATAGGGTGGGGCAAAAGCAGACATACAGTTTTAATTTTACGAAGAAATGTTTTTATTTTACAAAACTAGGAATACACTTTTTCATTTACAAAGTAACAGCCAGAGTTGGATCAGGCGACGTGGCAGCGTTGACTGGCTAGCACATTCACTTGACCTGACACCCATGAACTGGGTGGGCGTATTAAAAGTGAAGGTTTTTGAGAGGAAGCCCCACGCAGTGAATCAATTGGAGGAGTTCATCTCGCAAGCATTGGTGGACATTGATGCTAACGGGTGCTAAAGTGTGTCAGTGTCATGGACAGGATCCAGGAATGTATCAACATTGACGGAGGACATTTCAAACACCTAATCAGTACAGTTAAATAAAAACTGTATACCTACTTTTAAAAAATAACTTTGTAAAATAAAAACTATACTTTGTAAAATAGAACCTATATTAAAAAAAAAAAAATTGTAAACCTATTTTTGGTCCACCCTGTATAATTTAGATTAGAAAAAAGGAACTAGCTCAATGTAGTTATTAGCATGCTGTTTGGTTTTATAAGACAATAGTCAAAAATGCAGTTTTGTTTATTCTACGTGACTCAACACAAGTGACTTAGAATTTGTCGCACTCATCACCGCACCTTCATTTACAACTGGGAAGCGCACAAAAGTAATTTCCACGGTCATGCACAGCTGCACAGCTTTGAAAAATTGATCAGTGTCCTCAGCAAAAGTGCCTTCCCTCTCAGAGTGAAACAAGCCAGATTATATGCATTAGATCCACATAAATGTCAGCCACTACTCAGTATAATTATCCCTTTATAACAGAGATTATAGCCACTCATGGATGGCAGAACAACACAAGAAAGTTAACAGAATGTGCAATTATTTTGTTTGTCGCATACCAGAAAAAGACTTTCTAAATATTAACAGTTACCATCAAAAAGACATTCAAAAAAGCACTATTTGAATGAAACTTAAAACACAATAAAACAATAATCATGTGTAATGTATTAAATTAACTGAGGTTCATTTTTCACCACTGTCTGATTCATGGCAATTTGGGTTAAAACCTTCAAACACACAAAAATGAGAATAATTTAAAAATGTGGTTATTTGTTGTGTGTATGTTCATTTGCGTATGTGTTGATGTGTGTATGTAGCTAAGATTTGGCTGTAACCCCAACAACCCACTGTGAGACCACAGCCAACAAATCGACCGTCCAAATTGCTCCCTTGTTAGATCTTCAAAGGTCTTTGTAGCAAACTGAAAAAAAAACCAAAAAAAAAACAAACCGAAAAAAACACAAACAGCTGAAATCTTTATCTAGCTGGGTCACGGAAGAATCAGGAATATTTGCCCTTTCAACCTGGGAGGCCCACAGATTTATTATTAAGATCTAGAAAGCTTTGTATTTTATCGTCAGAGCCCCGTGAAGACATTCCGTATGAACCGCCCTCGGCAGCCTGCTTTTCTAACATCTCCAAAAGCTTTACTATGCTCTATCAGAGTAATTTGTAGCTCCATTTCACAAGGCAAAGTGAACAGAGAATGATTCAAAACAATTTTACGTTAGCTTCTAGTGGAAAAACAGGACGACCTGAAATACACAAACACACCCCCACTTCTTTTGAAGATAAGTTAATCTGATACACAAAGCGAAGGTATGACATAATGTTCCATCCAAGAGCACTGATTAAGAAATTGCACAAATTGCACAAAATGTAATTTAGTCCTCATTCAAAAGACATAGTTTCCTAACTAACACATTCTATTTTATGGACAAAAAAGGGTGTAAAAAGCAAAGGTATTTTCATCTCCATTCTCTTGAGTTTGATCTTTGTTCTTCGATTAGGAATACCATAGCGTTAATAAAAAGTCCTGATCGATATGCATTATTAAATTCCATATAATATTTGGATTCTTGATTTATTCCATATATTAGCCAATTACAATATAAATATTTCTAGGATATTAGCTTAGTCTCCCAGCACCGCTGGAAAAATGGGCATTTGTGAAATAGCACCGCACACGGAATAAGAGTTACCTGAGTGCATTCACAGTCTTTGTCTGCATTTGAGAAGCTTGCCAGGAGAGGAATCTGGGTTATTTCAGGGAATTAGAAACTAATTCCGAAGACAATAACCTGAACATTATCCGAAAGTCTTAATTTTATCACTAAGCAACAGAAGGAATATCATCCAGCATTCAAAGATCGTATGCCCAAAAGAATTCTGCTACACTGGCTACTCAAACAGAAAAGGAAATAAGCTTTAAAAAATTGCAGAAATTACCTTGAATTCAAAACTGGTAGCTGGTACAGATATATTACAAAAACAATTATGTGAAATAAATATTTGAAAGCATAACTTAGCAGGTCAGTTTCTTCTGTGTGTATATGTGTTAGTTGTGTACGGTAAAGTATGCCTTTGAGGGAAAAACAAATCACCTCTTCTGTTGCTGGGGTTATTTCTGGACATATCACGAACAGATGACGCAAATACAGGCAGAAACTTAAGTTTGGGAGACAAAATGAAAGTTATATGAAAGCCTTGAATCAGACAGAAATGCTTTGTGTCACGTTGCGTATAAGCGCAGCGTGCCTGGATGCATGCGGTGTCGGGAAAACAAGGCGAATCGAGCCAGGAGTATCCAACACAAGGGGTTTAATGCAGGGTAGACACCAAGCGGGGAAACACCACGAAACATCACAATGACCGATCTGACAAGACTGACTAACACGCGGACTAAATAGACAGGACAGGCAAGCACAGATGAACAACAGGTGGAAACAATCTGGATCAAACAGGAGGTACGAGGGGGCGTGGCAACCACACGAGGCTCGGACGGGCGGAACGTGACACTTTGTATAATACGAGCAATTGCACATTTGCTTCTCATTTAAAAGCTCCTGGTAAGTAAATGGTTTCCTCATCAATACAACAAAGGCAGCCACAATAAAATATTGTGTTTTTTTTTCTTTGAGAGGAAACCACGCAATTTAGAAGCCTGGTTTTGCACCACAGACAAGCTATTATCTTCATGGGGCAACATGAACACTCAGCTACTATTGCTGGTGTGGCTCTTATCTCCAGAACATAATTTTACCCCCATTTCCTTTCTGAACTTCGATATCACATCCTACTGGCGCCCGACATGTATTGTCACAGTATTAGTCCAGAAAATTGCTCCAAGGTCAATTTAATAGTTAAAGGGGAAGAAAGAAATAAACAATTATTACAAGCAAAGCGGAAATTCAAACACAGGGCACATTTCCCTGCTTTTCTTCCAAATGTTCAGCTGGTACACTTCAGTGAACTTGTCAATAGCACAAGCTTTGTAAAGAAACCACTTGCATGCCCTTCATTTTCAGCCGGAAGTCTTGAATAAGAAAAGGTGAAATTTAGTTCCCCAAGGATCTCCAAGATATTTTTTTTTCTTTCCATGGCAGAGATTACTAAAGTTCTTAAATGAAAATTACTTTGTTAGTTGGCTGGTTCATTAAACACTAAAACACTTGGACCTTTGACTTGTTATTCAGTTTGTTACTTCAGAACTGACTCTCCATTCATTTCTATGGGGAAAACTCTAATCCTAACATGAAGACTTTAACTCCTACCCAGCCCTGACCATAACCATACTGTAAGTAACCAAACAAAACATAAGACATTTGGCATTTTTAGTTTTTTGATATCATTCAAAGATCTTTGTGGGGACCTGAAAAATGGACTCCCCGAAATGGCAAAATAACAGGCCCCCACATTTGGTCCCCACGATGTAATATAAACATGATCCACTCACACACACACACACACACATACATACATACATACATACATAAATAAAACTATATTTAAATGCTTCTTTTTTGCATACTTTTACAAATTATAGAATTTTTCTTTTAGCTAACCAAACCTGTTCTGTTATTAAAGATATATGCTATGCAGCTAAATATTCATTATGATTTTTATTTAGGTTATACATCAAAAGCAAAAAAGACATTATGCTGTCTGATGAAGAAAATTAGCTTTTTCAGTTTCTTCATGTGCCTGCGTTTAACAAAAGAAAATCACAGAAATCCTATTTTGAGCAGCCAAACTTGTTTTCCTGCAGCCAGTGGTTGTTGCTAACTGCGTAGTTCAGTATAACCAAAATTTGGCCAAGTGAGGAAACATAAGAAGAAGTGAAATGCTTGACAGCTCAATAAAACAAAAAGATTGAATCAGCGAACAGGAAAATTGGAAAAAAACACAGACAAAATAAAAACTGTATCAATGTGTAAGAAAGCAAGAAAGACCCTAATCAAATGTACATCAACTTGCCAGTATCTATATGTTTTGTGCCCAGGACACTCTAGCTGTTAGATGCATAAAAGTAATTTGCCTTTCTCAGTACTGCAAGCAAATATGGAAAATGGAGGGTGTTTCATTGAACGCTTTTCCACTGCACCAGACTTTTGGTACTGAACAATCGGTACTGCCCCCTTTTCACTGGTCCAGTACTAGTACCCGTAGTGATTTGTGCCAGAAGAGCTCAGGAGGTTGTACCCATTTGCAGGCTATACTAAGTAAA
The DNA here is from genome assembly GCA_019775895.2 of Stomatorhinus ivindoensis. NCBI lineage: Eukaryota > Metazoa > Chordata > Actinopteri > Osteoglossiformes > Mormyridae > Stomatorhinus > Stomatorhinus ivindoensis. Next base: position 18,860,785 of record JABFEB020000092.1, read on the forward strand.
TTGATACCATAAAATGTCTCTTATAGGTAATAATGTCTTTCATGGTCTGTATAGTAAAAATTGTGAAAGAAGAGCCTGACGACAGACTGGCATCCCATCCAGAGTGGATGCCTGTATCGTGCCTTCAGATGCCTAGGTTCCAGGCCCCTTCATGACCCTATGATAAGCTTTTGGAAAATGGATGGATGAATTGATTGAAATGTAAATTTAGGCATCAACAAACTGACAATACATAGGTGCTCCACAGAGTTTTCTTGAAATTTCTTCCTAAAATAGACAAACTACTTCAACTTGGTATCATATCGTGTTGGCCCTATGAATCTGCCAAAACACACAATGGCCCTGCCCTGAAAATATGGAAAGTGGAAAGTAGCACATAGTACAGACACCGAAGTACATTTCAATGCCTCGCTTTATTACTTTCAATGTTTAATTTGAAGTAATTAATGCAATACAGCTACAGTAGATACAATTTTATAGGTTTCCCACCATAGGTTAAACCCACAATACTTAGAATGTTACAGTATAAGGGATGTTTTATGGTGCTCAAGTTTACATCTTAAACATCAATAAGCTATTAGCCTGTTAACTCCATATACTCCCAGATTCGTATCCTGACAAACGGCTTATAATGTCAGTCTGCTATTAGCATACCCAGACTTAACTTATATCCTCCTGAGACCCAAGGTAAAAAGTGTCCTTCAATTTTAGGTTATTTGTCTTTGGAGGAAATAAGACATCTTACAATTTAGATTTTTTTTTTCAAATTAATTTTTATTTTTAATTACACAGCATGTTCTATTTAGTGTACAACGGGAATAAATATGTTTCCATACATCAGTGAAAAGATAGAGGCAAAAACAACATGTCCATTGCAATGGACATAAATGAATGGGTGGGGTCTCAGGAGGATAAAGCTTGCTGAAATTGTATTCTGTTTGGATAATGACCAGGCTTATTCGGAAGATCAGGAAAGATAAATGGCATATTGCCTTTTATAGTCACAACTACAGAAAACTAGAGTGTAACCGCAATTTGAAATATTACTGAATCGCACTACAGTATGACTAATTAAGAAATGATATTTCGTTAAGCATATTAGCGAGTAAATCATTGCTATGGTACTACTACAATTTGCCTTCTTTGGCAAGAATGACTCTCCCATTCTACTGTGGATAAGCTGCGGACACTTCAAAATATCAAAAGCTAGAAAGGCTAAACCAGAAATGTTATAATATCCAGGCCACGACTGCATCAGGAGCTCTGAAGGATGAAGCCACCACCTCCACAGACCTAGAGATCCAGATCTCAATCCTTAGGCTGTCTAAGGTCTTGTACTTGAAGGAACATTCCGTGCTATATACATTTATTTATATTACCGTTACTGAAATGTAAAATGGTGCTATGATGAGATTTTTTTTTCCAGCTGAGCTGACTGGACAAGTCCCTAATTGGAAAAAAACGTGGAGGGATACAATCGGTTTGTTTAGGACAGAGATGGTCAAAGGCATTCTTAAAGGGGGAGAGAAGGGATCCAAATGCACAAAAGCATTTCAGTAAGATGGATAAAATGTACTGCAATGAAGAAATTAGGGTTAGTTCACCAGGAAAATGGGAAGAAAGCCTCTTTAAGTGTTTGTGATGACACTGGGTTCACTTGCACAGGCTAGAATTACAAAGGGAGCTATTATGCTGTTTTAAGCCTGGCAACACTTCTGCATGAGTTTATGGGCTGGTTCTTGTATCTGTATGATGAACAGAATTTCTCTGCTTATTCCAACCATGTAGTTGTTGTAGCATATAAATACGGAGCACCAGTATGCACATTTCAAATAGAACAAAAAGGAGAGCTGCATTATTTGGCACTGCTGATGCATCAGTTTTCCTAGGTGAATTTAGAAAATGTTGATCGGTTTAAAAGGGGGCAAAACGGGAATGAGGAAGTCTAAGTATTGCATTGGAAAGACATGTTATAGATTCACTACATTTCTGAAGGAAAAATCTGATTCTATTCAGTGACTAATTAATTCTGGGAAATTCCAACCACCTTTAGGTGAACCCACTATGTACAAATGTAACACAGCTCCTTGTTTTGAAATTGTTCCTATGAATAGAACTGAAGCCTATATGCAGATTCTAATAACAAACTTCGCAAAATATCAGCACAACTGGATCACATGCCTTCTGTTCAAGAATTCCAAAGAACTTCAAGAAACATATATTCATTATTTGAAAACAAGCTAAGCGTCATTCCTTAATATTATTTGCAAATTTACCTATTTAGTATCCAAGATGCAACCAGAATTTAAGAAAAAACAGAAATTAAATCAAAATAATTGAAGCAGCAAGTATTTTTTATATTCAGAGGAAAACCTTTTTTTAAGTGTATTAAGAGTTTATGTGAATGAAAATGAATTATTAAGGTAAGGAGCAAGCATCAGATTTGCTGTCACCACTAAATAGTGCAGGTTGGGGGCAGATGGGGATTGTGGGATTATTTATTCATCACCGTCTGTTGTTCCATGACCTCGAATTTTCCATCAGGAAAATTAAGCTATGTTCTCTCCCCAAAGTGGTCCTATTACATGAAGAAGAGAGTACAGACACGCTCACTTAAGAGGCGAAGAGACCCCCAAGCCGTACTAAGAAGTGCATCGTTGAGGGAGGAGGTTGTTTGTGCTGTATCTCTGGTTGCAGAGAACCCCCCCCCCCACACACACACACACACAGTGCATGCAGCTCTGGATAAAGAGGGTGAAGAAGCCATTCTCACCCTAGTGACTCCCGGGAATGTTGATTGTGTTGGCAGAAGCCCCCAGAGATTGCGCACCAATCGCCATTCATGACGCAGAACGCATTCCAGTGACACGCTTTGTTTTGTTTTGAAACAATTATTTGGTTTCTTTTTCTATGTGTCATATAAAAAAGTGAATCAACCTACTTTTGTTCTTTGTTTAGTTTATATAGCCTACAAAACCCAACAGAATTTTCTAGTATAACAGTCCCTTGGCAGTATGATTTTTTTGTGTCAAAAGGGGTACGTTGCATTAAAAGATAAGCAAGTAGCTTAACAGGAGCCAGCAAATTTTATATATTATACAACAAGTTGGTTCTGTGATCCCTTGAAGATATTCAGAACTATAAGCAGTCAAATGCATTTGAGAGTCTGTGACTTCCTTCTCATTTTCAGTTTGTAATTTTGTTCTTTGGCTGTTTGCAAGCATGATCAGGGCTTTCCCCCTCACCCCCATCCAATCACAGACATGATCAGGGCTTTCCCCCTCGGTCCCATCCAATCACAGGCCTGATCAGGGCTTTCCCCCTCACCCCCATCCAATCACAGACATGATCAGGGCTTTCCCCCTCACTCCCATCCAATCGCAGGCATGATCAGGGTTTTCCCCTCACCCCTATCCAATCACAGGCATGATCAGGGCTTTCCCCGTGTCCCCCATCCAATCACTTGACTATAGACAAATATAAATATACAGTACTGTGCAAAAACCTTAGGCAGCCAAGGAAAATTATGTTTAAATGATCTTCATGTTGCTGTAAAACTACGCTATCATGCCTGTCAGAGTGTGCTAGCTTAGCCATTTTGAAAGCTCTGCAAAAATCAAAATCAAAAAGTTGGTATTTGCAGCAACTGTCCAATTCACTCATACATTTCTTGAGTCAACCACTAGCACACAGTGTATAGCTAATCAATATCTCTGACTTTTTTGAATGAATTAAATTAACGAACTAAAGAAGCTGTTGGTGAAATCTAACTAACATATGGAATGGCTGGGGCGTCCCTAAGGAGGAGTTTGGGAACAAGATATCAGTGACTTTTTACAGAACAGAAGAAATTCTTGCTAGTTTTTTTGACATTTTTTATTTGCTTAAAGTAGAATATATATATATATATATATGCATGCTGAACATATATAAATAAGATAAATAATATAAATATAATCTTTAGTTTGTCAAAGGTGTGTGACAAATAAGGGGTTCCAGTGGAGATTTAAAGAAGCTTAAATATTTCTTATTATTTGCGTTAAAGAATACTCATTCAACTGTGTTTACACCCTAGGAATTGTGACGTCCTCTGTGCCTGGTGTAAGTCTGGATAAGGCAAGGGTGCTTTTATTCATTAGGGAGTTATTTTGCTTAGGTTTTATTGAGAGGTTCCCTGTGGCTTGGCTCCACACTGAAATATTGTCCTTAGTCTTTTTTGACACAAACACAGGCCAGTACTGAGACCCTGGCGCCAGTTGAAACTAGGGAATGTGTGTGTACGTGTGGGTGTATGTGAGGGAGAGGGCAAGAGAGACCGAGCGAAAGAAAGAGTGAGACAATCCGAAATGTTTAACCAAATTTCATTTCGTTTGCGCGTGGAGCGTAGTCCCAATGGACCATCGAGTGTGAAGATGTCAGGACAGCATATAACGTAACATTAATTTGAAAGGAATCAACTATAAAATAATATATTTTTTATGCCATGACCATTGACGTTATTTTGTTTAATGCAAAGGGTTTCTTAACACCGCACTGTATTTACAGTGCTGCAGAGACACATTAACTATTTCATGACGCCTTTTTATTGGTTGGCGTGAAAACTGATATGCCAAAATAACATCTTGCGTATAGTTAATATATCTTGGCAGTTTATAAATGCGTAGCGGCCAGTTACCAAACTTCACAACGCACATAACATTGATTGATTGGTTACTTCCCAGTATCTTTTTAAGAAATTGTACTTCAGATGGGTAACAATAATTTAACGCATTTTTTTCTTAGCATGATAGGATGTCGACCAATCTTTTAAAGAACTGACCTACCTCGCTTTACGAATGCCAAATTAACTTTTTGCATATGTAGACTATTAGTTCTTGACATTTTTTTTTCAATAATATAAAATTACTTCGTATCTTGTTGGCATGAGAAAGCATTAAAAAATAAAACAGACATTTTTGGTTAATAGCAAAGTATATCGAGTCATCGGTGCAGTGCACTAATGGATTTATCTTGGTGTTTGCTGAAATGTGTTACAAAAGGCACAGTTTATATGGTGATAGCCTAGGCTTGTATGTGTTTCTCAGCAAGAATCACGATCGGTCGCCTAAGCGCTAACCCATTTTAACGGGGATGCTACTATGTTTTTTCCATTGTGCTGATTAACAATCAGGCAAAAATCAGTTGTACTCTCTTGTTTTGCCGTCTGTCAGAAGTGTTTATGCACTATAGGCACTACCGTATCCTGTGACAAATTGAGTTGTGAACATTAAGCACTTTTTATTACTCCTTGAGTTAGGGCATTGCTTCTTTTATTGCAACTCAATCGCAGGTTTCGTGCGATTTAACAGTTTACAATGGAGCCGGTTAATTTTATTCACATTTATTTGAGCCTTTTATTTAGGTTAAAATTAATGAAGAAAAATAACTGTAAGTGGCTTACTTTGCCTGTTAGGGTTTTGGGCAGCAGCGTACTCAAAGAACAGGAAAGCTGCCAAATCATACGTGAAAGAATGTTTAGCACAAAATAGAGGCAGATCACCAAGAACCTGGCTCCACTGAATTTCTGGACTGACGCCCTTGCAAAATTTCGTCCCACAGATGAGCTGCTTCAGAAAGAATGCTGATTTATGATTTATGCAATTTTTTGCACGAGTGTCATTGTTTTTTTTTTTTGAGCGCGAGCGTGTGTTCGAAAAATCAGCTATTGTCTTCTGGGTAAGTTATGATTGCTATTATTATTATTATTATTATTATTATTATTATTATTGTTGTTGTTGTTGTTGTTGTTGTTGTTGTTGTTGTTGTTGCAACTACTACTGCTGTTACTACACTATTGTTACTTGCATTTTTATTATTGCATCGGAAAAGCCGTTAAAGAAATCGGATGGATGGATGGATAATGCGTAGATGGGTTATTTTTTATTATTTTTATATATTTTTATTGCCAGCAAATGTTTTAGTATTGTAAGAATAATAATTTTAATACCATTTATATTTGGCATGTGTTCATAAATGAATTGTCTAAACGCCAAGTACAACAACTTATAGTTCAAACTTCTCGTGGTATCTGTCATCACTATCAAAATTGGTTAATGACAAATTAAACAACTGTGGGGGAGAATCCACCAGTAGAGGGCGAACAAAATCTAGTTGATCGCAGCCGGCCATCCTTATCCCCACCCCCCACTTCGCCCCCGCCCCCGAAGAGAAGGAGGTGTCGGGGGTCTCTGGCAACAAACCTATATTCAAAATGAGTTTATGGATTACATCACAGCCCGTGTGGATAAATCAGACGAGCCAGGTGATTTTCAGATTGGCGTCCAGTAAAAGAAAAAGAGAAAACATGCTGATACGTAGAACTCAGTACTTAACACTGAGAAACGAAGACCTGAATCTGTTGACGCACGTGAAGGCGCACGAGAGAGTGACTGTCTGCGGCGGCTTTTGATGCTGATACGCCTTTCTTGCAGAAAAAAAAGTTCTTCATTGCACTTTTTCTTTCATGAAAATAAGAAGAGGTTAATAAATTAATCTTGCCATGGACACTGCTGTCACAAGACAAGCCGTTCATAGACCTTTCCACTTGACTTTCTTCAGTTAGAGTCGCCGATTGTGATTTGCGCACCGACCTGAACTTCAAGAATTATACATGCGTTCAACTGGAGATCATCAGCGAACCTAGTATTTTATGTTTGAGAAAATAATAATCAGACAAAAACGGATTTCATCTTCTGACCCACGAGTAACTGGATGCTCTTCTCAGACTTGTAAGGATTATTTAATCTAAATACGATTCTGTCGCTTAAGAGAGATGGATAATTCTCAATATTTCCTCGCTTTATATGTGCTGGTTTTGTCCCTTGGTCTGAAGATAGAAGAAGGGATGTGCCAACATTACTTCCTCCTCCGCCCCATCCCTAGTGACAGTTTACCAATTGTGGAACTTAAAGAAGACCCGGACCCTGTCTTTGACCCAAAAGAAAAGGATCTTAACGAAACAGAACTGAGAAGTATTCTCGGCAGCAACTTTGATTCACATTTTATGTCTGCAACGCTAACAGAGGACAAATACACGGGAAACGATGATCTGAGTTATTTGGAACTCAAGCTGAAGCCCATCGGGGCAATGCCCAAAGAAATAAAGTCGATGGAGTTTGATATCCAGGTTGGCAAGAAGCACAAACCGAGCAAAAAACTTAAACGAAGGCTGCAACTGTGGCTGTGGTCCTATGCGTTCTGCCCAGTCGTTTATACGTGGAACGATCTCGGGAACAGATTTTGGCCACGATATATAAAAGTGGGAAGCTGCTACAATAAACGGTCTTGTTCTATCCCAGAAGGGATGGTCTGCAAACCTGCCAAATCGACCCATTTCACGATCTTGAGATGGAGGTGCCTGCAGCGGAAAGGAGTTTTGAAATGCACTTGGATACCAGTTCAGTACCCGATTATATCAGAGTGCAAATGCTCCTGTCCGAACTGATTTTTTTATATATATATAAAGTTTTATAAATATAAATCATAGCTACATTGTTATTTTTGATACGCACTGCCGAGTGTAGGAATGTATATTTTATGTATATGTGGTGCCATTAAAATATAAACTTGTAAAAAGGTCAGTATTACGTATAACCAGCGTCTACTGTATTTGTTGAACATATCTTGGTTGTAATGTATCTTTATATTTATATTGAAGAGAACTTCGCATTGAAGCATTAAAATATGTTTATCGAAGGACTTGACTTTAAAGCTGTTTTCCATTCTTCGGAAAATGTGGTTTTATGGACATCAGACGACTATATAT
>JABFEB020000092.1:18868618-18884071 GCA_019775895.2 Stomatorhinus ivindoensis
TATATAACAGTGAAATTCTGCAGCTCGAGAGCAGTGAATATAAAGTAAAATTTGGAGGAATATTCATGTAAAATAAGATTAACTACTATTTATTCTTTATACCCATGTAGTACAATGTCAGTAAAAATAAAACCACTAAAACGAAACTGTCAAGACTTGGTGCAATTCTTCTATCAGCAATTAAATGGGCGGGAGCTTATTTCACAAGCGCGTCTTGTAATTCGGAGTAAGGCGCCGGTCTCACACCTGCTATTGCGGAAAGCCGCAGCTGAATCGCCCCAACCTGCGTCCCCATGGAAGCGCCTCAGTGTACAAGCGTCAGGCATATTTACCGTTAAAATCATTGTCATACAGACATCCTTCTCGTACAGATCTATCAGAATCATTATATATTGTATATTTATAAATATTCGGCGTAGTGGAATGTTATAACTCAATGCAAATGTAATATATAATATACTAACATATTCTAAAAACTTCATTTGCATTCCTGTAGTCCAGATATGTTAAATCCGGTGACTAGAAACCATTCAGAAAGATGTTTTCTTTTATGCACTGTTCACAGAAAAATGTGTGAAGAGAGACAAAGCAGCGGTTTGTTCAATATTGATATACTTTTACTTTACGTCTAATACAGTTTCAAAATCCTGAGTGTTACATGTTGCCTACTGTTTCTACATACCGAGTCGGCTGTGTTGCTAAGAGAATTGATTTATTAAATACGTTATTTTCTGTGCTTCTAATAAGTTTGCGACATCCTAATTGCTGTAAACTAGTTCTAATTGCTATATATTTGTTTATTTAAATCCCCTGTTTAGAAGCGCCCTGCAATTTATAGTAAGTCACACACAAAAAGGTGCCAGCTCAACATGCGGATGTTCCTACAATAACTGTAAAGAACCAAGCTGACAGATCAAATGCACTTATAAGCAAAGGGAAAACCAACAGTCACGTTTCCTTACTAATACACCTTCTATCCTTAGCTTGCTCTCATTAAATATAATTATCCCGAAGACTGGGGCTTATAATGTGTTTTCTGCAATTTAGTGCATAAGGCTCACTATATCACTCACTGCAATAATCAAATGAGGAGGATTAAAATGCACCAGGAAATATATATTCACAGAAAAAAAATGTCGCTCCAAACAAGGCTTGTTTGCACTGAGGTTATATGGTAATCCCTTGTGTTCAGAAAAATGTCCAAATATGAATCTTTTAATATAATTTTAGCTTGCCAACACATTTTAATAATATAATTGAGATTACACTGGAAAATGGAGCAAAGGCATTATTTTCAGCAAGAAAAGCCTTCTACCCACTGACAGTCTGAAGGGTCTTTGTAAAAGGATTAAAAAGTTAAAGACCTCCATTTTAAGATTCTTTCATTTAATCAGTGTGGCGCCTGAAATTCATGCTGGATGGATTTTCACATGTAAAAATATTCCCATGTCTGGTGCTTTCTGTCTGCAGACATAAAAAGTCCAGACTTTTAAAGGGGTATTAAGCTCTGTTTAGTTTTCGCTGTTGTTTGTCAATTATTGAATTGCTTATTGCGTTCCTTAATAACATACTGATTTTCTTTTGCCAGCACTCTGGGATTTCAAAAAGAAAGTAAAAAGATTTGTACCTGCCTCTCCCCATCTTTTAAAATATATTTACTTATGCTGAAATTGTTCAGCACTTGCTTCACACTACAGCTCTCTATTGCATGTACAGAACCAACTCATAACATGGAGAAACATGTCAGCTGTTGTCGCAGAAACACGGAATTGCCGTAGGGGTCCAGGCTTTTAAAACACCCGCATGCCTTATTCTGTGCTAGGACAGAGTACTTACTACCCCTTGCGTTGACGTGACATTTGAGAGAATAACATGAATTTATTTATTGTAGCATTGGCTCTTGCTGATGGATCCCAGACAAGCCCTGTCATCTGCCATTCCCATCTTTATTTGCACCCCCGTCAGTCCCAAAGGAGGAACTGCTCAGTACAGCCGATGTCACTCTTTTGCAGCCCTGCATGTTCTGCTTCCAACATGAAGTTATTGTGGGTGCTTCTGGCAGGTGGCTGTATATTAAGATCTCAGGATCGTACTCCTTTTAAAAGTCCTCCTTGGCAATTGAAAAGGAGTCTCTCTGTTTTTTTTTAAATGTGGGTTATTCCTTATAATTTTTCTATGCAGTACTAACCACAGCAAAGTCAATATAAGCTCTTCTGGAACTGCCAAAGAGTGACAGCATCTACCGTCTTTTTCATAACTCAGATTACTATGTATCACCATGATTTACAGAACTGGTGCAGTTTTGTAGTTTTTTGCTATAAATAGCTAAGATTTTCTAAATTACTTTTATTTGAAAGAGGTTAAAGGGTCATCTGAGTCGCAATGTCCCTTCAATGTCCTTCAGTCAAACAATTGAGATTTTAGTTTTTGAGATTTATATTTTAGGGCTATTTACAGGAATGATGCAGTTGCATCTTTCCGTATCAGACTGTTATAGACCTCTTGATATTAATACTGCCAATAGTAATTAAAACAAACTAGAAAGAACAGAAAGTAGAAATTATCATGTATATATAAAGCAATATCTATGCAACAGTTAAATTATAGAATTGAGGGCCACAGAAAAATATTGAATTTGCTGCATGGTTTTATAAGAAGAACAATATTCATCCATCCACATTTTATTATCCAGTACAGAGCCTGGAGCCCATTTCTGCAAGTACAGAGAGCAAGACAGAGGACTCTCTGAAAGGGTGCATAATACAAATGTACCACTGAAACATAATGTTTGTGTTCTTCAGAAACGTCCTGGTGAAAGTAAGCCTGTCCTTTTGGATCTGGTCTGATGAGACCTGAAAGCCGCTATAAGACCACACATGATGTTTCATTACCTGCAAAGGCAATGATACACATGGTCTTCAGTGGCCTTTCTACTGAGTTTGTCAATTTATAGAAGAGAACAGAGATACTTTATTAATACCCATGGGGAAATTCTCTTTTCAATTTGCCCCATCTTGTTCTCCATACAGGTGAGAGCAAGCTTGGGGGTTACAGCCAAAGGCCAGGGCAGTCTGTGGCACCCAGGGAGCCGGGGATTAAGGGCCTCTCTCAAGGGCCTATGGAGAGGTGGCTCTTTTGCTGATGTGGAGCTCAAACCAGCAACCTTCCGATCGCAGGCACAGAGGCTTAGTCCGCTGAGCCGCACACCATCCCCCTTTATGCTGTTATTATGATATATCTATGTATCAGTACATCATTATCGGGAAGACACTTCTGTCCATGTTACCTGGTATAGATTCACCTTCTATACATTTATCAACAAGCATGAAGCATTCTTTGTGGAAATACCCAATTTTCCACACATGCACTTCAAATTATATTAGAGTGGTTTGGTCCCATAGTATTTGCCATTGTTAATTAATTGCTCATTACGGATTTTACAATTTACAGTTTTAATGAATTTACTTTGTGAAGGCCATGTAACTGAAATTAAGTGATTATAACAGTAATGAAACGCTGCTAGAAAGTCTTTGATAGTGGTTCGCTTAAATGCGGTGCCACAGGAAGGTGATTATATCTGACTGTGGGCTATTAGAAAGCTTCTCTGATTAAAACGAGCTGAGACACGCAAGGTCGAAGCTTCTAATTTAATCTTTGCATTAGTTGGAATATGTTGTATAATTGCCTTAGAGTTCAAAGCTCCATCTATCCCAGTGTTAACCTCCTTTGCTGACTTGAAAGTGCTTTGATTGATAATAAACATGAAAGAATTTTAATTTATGTATGCAACTTGTACTCAACTAACAAGTCCACTTGAAGTTAGCCAAGAATGTTTTCCTCAGTATCGAGGGGAGATGCTTCTGAAGCTGTAAAGGCATTTGACAATCAGTCTTGATTATAAAACATATTTCAGGGCTTCAGTTACTACAACTAAGATGCTGCAAATTTCTAAGTAATCACAGCACTGGCAAAGGTACTGCAGACAGGGCGTATGTGTAATTATCCATTAGTGATTAATGGCGCTTGTACACTAGCATACAGGAACCAAGAAGACACACTAGTCGTGGTTCCAGCTTACTTTGATTGCACACTGCGGAAGGGTCGGCTCAATAAAGGTGTTATCACGTTTGGAGAGCAACAGTAACGTCAAACCAAAGAGATGCTTATTCACTGCTCACATGCTGCATATTATGATTTTCCTATATGCTAATTTCAGCTAGCACGTCTGTGAGAATTGCCATGTTATGTTAGCATCAAATATGCATTAGCTTTCATCAATTTGCATTATGAATACATTTTGTTTTCAAGTAGGAGGTTGGAAGTTTTAAAGTTATTCCCGAGTCATCGGGAATGCATCAATACATCGCAATACAGTATGTGATACCACTAATAATTAATAATATATAAAATATGGGCTTTTCCTTCAGATACTCCAAGCATATCAACAACGAGCTCGGTTTAGTCATTCATTGGGCCCTGCTAGTAAGTCAGTGTGGGTACAGCTCAGGTTGCATAATTTACAATGCAAAAGCATGCCTTTGAGGTGCTGCTTGGTTCTGACAGTGGAAAAGCTCCATCCTTTGACTGTGGCAGTTAAATTTATTTGCATTTATTCATTTTACTTGCATATACATCAATGACAACTTGGTGTAATATTATTCCGGTAGGAGTTAACTATTTTCATATAACTTCACACCTCAATGTGGTTTTATCCCGCTTATACCACTGCTAACAAACAAAACTACTTATAAACTAATCATGGATAATTTCTCAGAATAAAATGATTTCGATTAGCATTTAATAATGGTCCAGAGTGTTCCTCATAAATTCAGTCCCTCTAAGGACAGAACATCCGGTCAGGCTGCTCACTGGAAACATCAAGTCCATTATGTTACCGTAGAAACCGTCAACAGACAGGTGTTTGAATAAAAAATTACACAGGTTTTTATATTAACATGTTTATTAAGCACATTAATATTAAACTGTTTTTAGTTTGCCAGAAGTTACGCAAAAATAATCAGACCCCACATGACCAATATGAAAACAGCCTTTACCAAAGCAATGGTATAATACATGGTATCACAGTGGGTAGCACTATGGGCCCGCAACTGTGAGGCCAGAGATTTCTACTCTGGCTTTGTATGTGTGGAGTTTCTATGTTCTCTCCAAATGCATGGCTGTCTTCCAGGTCATCCAGTTTCCTCCTACAATCTACATGCGTTACGCTTTAGTGTATTTATATTTTAAATTACTCTTGGTGTGCTCTGTGATTGACTTCCATCCTGTCCAGGAAGTAAAATGTGCAGTAGTCAAATATTTATGGAAAATTGAGCATAAAATTAGGCTAGAATAATTTATGAAAAATACCATCCACCCATTCATCCATCCATCCGTCTGACCATCCATCTATCTATCAATCCATCCATACATCTTCCAACTGCTTCCAAGTTTAGCGTCAATAGAGAGCGTACACCAAACAACTGGTGGAACATCTACACTAAGGAAGATCTTCAGTGGAATTCTAAGCCCATCACAGACATGATACCAATGCTAGCTATTCAACTTCTGCGGACAAAAGCATACGTGTATTCACTTTCACACTTTTGTACTTGATGTATTTCCATACAACAATGCAGGATTTATGGTAATGGTCGTATACTTTTTCACATAACAAGTAGTTAATTTGCTTCTCACATAACTCTCATTACTTTGTTCTGTGCTTTTTTTTCTATGCTTTGTGTTCCAAATTCCCATGTGCAACTCCTGCTCTAACATTTTCAAAAGTTTTTCTCTTTTTTCAAAACGTGTCATGGGTAAACCTATACTATTTTTCCTACATAGTTTGCATTTAAGACAGCTGCAAATTTTGGGATAGCGCTTTCAGAGGTGTGACTTCAAGCCAACGGGCATATTTCAAAGTTACACATTCCTTTGTGTCTGTTAATCCAATCCATCAAAGCACAGATGCAGAGAGTCTCCCTTCTACCACATAGGACTGCATTTCTAATCACTGTATACACGTGTTGCACCACTTTGCAACTAAATTCTAATGCATTTGTGATTTGAATTATTACTCTGGCTGTAAACAGCTGCTGACATTTATACAAAATAAATATACAGGAATGTATATGGCTTAAGAAGGACACCTCATACAATTCATGCAGCCATACATTGCTTCTGCACAGCCCCTGAATTGCAGTTGGCTGCTGGAACCCCACCCTTGTGGGCACCATGATGTCGATGATGATAAGGAGGAGGATGATGATATCTTACAACATTTTGGACTTTATATTTGTTTTGTGCAGACTTACTTGAGACCTTAATGCCAGGGGTAGATGAAAGCCAGGACTGGAAGGAAAACCAGGCATTTCTTGGTTAATTTCTTTATCCACAATTTAAAGAAGGATGGATGGATGAGGAAACAATTAGTTGTATAATAAAAATTTACATTAAAAACATTTACACTTCTGCCGTGTCTATATTTCGGTGTTCACTAAAGACTTTTATGTACTTTATATTGGAAAAAAACTCCATAGAAGCATCTTGAGGTAATCAATTTGTATTGACCTACTTCAAACTTTTGTAATTATTCTGGCATCTATTCTTACACATATCCCTTTCCCATAACTCCTTATACAGTACTGCATGCCGGTGAGTCCAGATGCTGTCCCTGTAATTCAGGGTAGTAAGCAAGGCAACCTGTGCATATAATGCCACTTCATTGCATGGTCCATTTGTAATTATCTTTGCTGGATTAATGTCAGCAATAATCTTAATTTTTGCATTGTTTTAAAATCACAGGATCCAATATGATAATATACCCATGCATATAAACATAAGCAGAATAGTTGGATTAAAATGTTGCATCACACTAGATATGATAAAAGCATAACTGTGATAGAATAACATTAGTCATACACAGTCAAAACATGCAACACATTGTATTTGGAAATATTATACACAAATAGTTGAGTCATGTATGCACGCTATACAGAATGAGAAGATTTAGGCTTTATAGAGAGGTGGTACATAGAGTGGTATGGCCATAGAAACCCGGGTTTGACTGCTGAATTATGCTGTCATTGCTGGCAGCATTAGATTACAGCTAAAGGTGTGTGAAATTGACTTCAATGCAGAGATGTTCCCCCAAAAGAAAGCTTTATATTTCTGTATAACTCTGTTTTTGTAATCTCACTCTAAATAAGTATTATACTAAAAAGATCAGTATAGCCTGAATATCAAAAAAGTCAAAAAGTTTGGAATGTTTTCCAAAATGCTTGCATGGTAATTATATTTTGAAAAATATCAGACTCTTCAAACTTCAAACAAGAATCTTTTTTATGTATACACTGGTTCCATCTATTGGCTGTGATTTGGTTTCTTTTGATTATCCCACTACGTCTGTGTCGCTACTGGTATTTATAATGTGGCGGAGATGGATCTCCCTCTCTTCTTTTAAAACGGAGGCCCTTTCTTTGCTTTCTTTTGAGAATGTAAATGGCAGATACCAAGGTGATTGCAGGGAATCAGACTCACCATCCCTGATGACATGGTAAAATTATTACCATTATTTTAGCATAAAGTCTAAATGAATAATATCAACAAGGGGGATTTAATAAACACAAGTTCTTTATTAAAACAGAATTTACAAATGAAGCAGATTTGTCATTGCAATGAACTGTGTGATTGGCTGCCCTCGGGGACCCATTCCCAGCTCGGGGCCCCAGGTGATTTTTTTTGCCTTCACCTGTCCTGGGGCTATGCCTCTGGGTTGATGTTCAAGGCTCCTTGACATGCCATCAATGAATATACAAAGAGGTATGCAGAAATCATTCAAACAGTATGCAAAAGAAAATCCTGACACATATGTTGTTGTTGTTCAAACTTTGTTGTTCAGTGCTTTGTTGTTCAAAGCGCTATATAAATAAAATCGAATTGAACTGAATTGAATTGAATTGTATCTTTTTCATTTATAATGCTCCATGGTTTGGCATTATAGTTATGATGTTAACACAGTGTTGCAAAATGCATGCTCACTGTTCTTTAATTGCCAGTGGCAATTTTTACTCCCACACATCAGCTACTTGGAAGTTTTGTTCATTTTTTCAGTTCATTTTGTACTTTACCGCTCTCTGAGAAATGTGAAAAGGTCATTATAATTAGTAAATTTTTTTTCCCCTTTCAGGTTATCTCCAGTGAGTGGTACATTTGGATATGCCGTTTGTTGATTTCAAAACCTCAGTAAAATGGCAGACTTAAGAGATATGCAAGGCCAGTCTCCTTTGATCTAGTGTGATAGCGGTTCTAGGCTTAGTGGGAGGGTGGCTTGTTTACTGGGAATCTGAAGTACCATCGTCACCATATGCTACTATGCCAATGAATTCAAACTCATTGGAATGCTAACAAAATAGCGTACCAAAAACCTATTTTGCTATTAATACTGAATTTGCTATTATAATGCTGTGTTTCGTTATTCTGTTATGCATTTTTTTGCTGGCATGGAATATTCTAGAACATTATTGCTGAATGTGGCAAGTGGGCAAAGAGGAATGAAGTTACGGATGAAATTGCAGCTTCCATGTATTGTGATAATATTTATTTGCAAAGTTTTCAAGTTATCCCAAATATGTCCAACCTTTCAAAGTCAGATATATGACAATAACTGAAAACTCAAGTCAAAGGAAATATCATGCTGTGCCACATTATGCTATTTAAGTAGGTGGGATTTCAGTGCATGAGTCTTTCCTGGATTATTTTTTAATTCTGTTGATCAAAAATGTCAAACTAAATTGCTTCTTACGACATATAAAAAATAAGAAATTTGGAGAATGCATCAGCTCACACATGCTAAAAATTTTGTTTAACACCCAGGCGTTACACCACAGATATGAGTAATCATCCTTTTTTTTTGCTGGATCTCACATTTAAACTAGACTGAAGCTATCCAGTGTCAGATTTTTGCTGATTATTCTGAACTACAGACTCCCCAGTACTGTCTGCTGGGGCAGATTGCTTTAGGCAGAGCCAGAAGCCATGCTCCAAAAACACATGTATAGTAAACAATGTCAGAACACACAGAATAGCAGGTTCTCTGCCTGCCCTTGGAAGCTGTATGCTTGAGTGTTCCAAGTCCTATCAGATCTGGCTTTGAAGCCTAGCATTTATTTTTTGCTTGTAGTGCTCAGATGAGGTAAACAGCAGCAAATGCCACATTCCAGGTAGTATAAGTCATATCATTTATATGCCAGTGTTTATTTTTTACCTGGATGTCCTTTACCGTCCCTGCAAGTGCTGCGAGATGTAGACGACGTTCCTTGGGATTTAATGCAGGCCATACATGCCAGTAAAATGTTTTAACATCAGCACCTTAACATCAGTAGTAACTGCAGATATGCTCCCTCCATCCATTCATGTGTCCATCCACTGCTTACGCAGAACAGGGTCGCTGTGTCCCAGTTAAATTGAAATGTCGTCATTTCAACATTCAAAGGATAAAGTAATAAAATTTATAAAATAATAGCAAGAACTCAGGAAATATAACTCAACTTGCAAATGGATTTGTTAAAATATGTTGCGACAATTCTCGTTGTTCATCATTAATGAATACATATTTCATAACGAAGTATAATTAATATTTAGCCTGTTTTCCTTAATATTTCTAAACACATGCTAATAGGTCTTTGTGTTGCATATAGGGATAACTGATACTCTCTTGGATACATCTCCAAATGCTCAGAAAATATTATTATTCAGTCTTTTTTTGGCTTGGGGGCAGGTCGCAATCTAAATTACTTAAAGACAGTTCTTTTTTTCTTGTTGTTTTTTTCAAGCCATCTTTCATGCAGTCAGCATTTGGTTGAATGAAAATGTAATAGCAGCCCTCTGCAGCGACTCAGGAATTCTGTGCAATTATCTCCTCAGAATCACATGTAAATATGAGGGATTGGGGCTGCCCAGACCCCGCCCACCGCCCGGGCGCCTTTGTTCGTCAGGGTTTGGCTGGCTGTCGTGCTGCTTCAGCTGGCGGCACCTTGCTGTAATTTTCTCACAATGGCTGGCGTGTGAGCCTTCCATCATGCCTCGGGCATCCATATGAGACCCCCAGCCCCCGTACCTCTGCCCCACTGGGCTTACCTGACTGTGCCTCATATTCACAATACTTCATTGTTCTCTTACAAGGCACCATTGGTCTTTGCCCTTTGAAATTGTTTCGTTTTTTTCTTCATCTACACCCAAACTACTGGAAAAATGCTTTCTGAAAGCCTCTGATCTGACAAGAAAAGTGCAATACTCTCTTCAGGGATAGCCGTCAGGAACAAAATGCAACTAATGGTAAATTTCATGCATTCGCTGTGCGCTTCCATTAAAGTCACAATAAAATAACGGGAGAAACGCTACAGCTTGTAGAGGTAAACCTTTCCGTAACCCCCCACTGAAGACCCGCAGCATCTCGCAAGGATTTTCCCAGAACTTCTGAAAAGGCAGCATTAAGTATTAGCTGAGGGGAAGCAGAACACTGAGCACACCAGACTCTGCATATTGGTAGCAGGCAAACATTTTGGTTCCGTCAGACGTGAGAAAAAAGGTTTGTGAAGAGTGGTGCAGATCCCCCCCTGCGTAACTGTTTGCTGTAGCCCTCCCTGAGCTGTAGGAATGTGTGAGGCAGGGGGGGTTACTGCACAGCCAAAGTAAGGTTGGGAACCTAAGTGGCATCATTAAGGACTGTTTAAAAATTACATGCAATTTGTAACTCATTGTATCATTATGTCCTCTGTGGGAGTTTTCTGCTTGTGTTTCATTTAACACATCCTCACTTTTGTCTCTGTATCTTGCGTGGCCTTCACGCAGCTGTCTCTGCAAGTCGTTTTCTGTTTATTTTCTGTCCTTACGTGTTTTACAGACAAACTTCAACACACGTATCCATATTCTTGGGTCCAGGTCATTGCATTGATATTTCTGACATGAAAAACTGATTAAAATACATTTTTGTAACAATTTCATTCTCAGACTTATTTCATAATAGCTTGAGTCTGGTGTATTTTTCTGGCAACAAAAAAATGGAGCAAAGCATTTCCATAGGAGGATGATTAATCTATTTCTAATCGCCCGTTACTGCTTTTCTTGCTTGTGATGCCTTTCAGCATTTCCATTTGCGTCAAACAATCAGTGTAAATGAGGAGCAGTAAAACTTAGCAGTGGGGAAAGGATAATGTCATGGTCTGCTTTTAAAATGTCTCAGCCTGACTGACAGCTCACCATTGAGAATACACCCTTCTTCACTGGTAAGGATGCACAGCAAGTTGTGGATTGTCAAATGTTTGCTTCAGTATCTCACACACACACGTGCACACGTACCCACCCGTTAACATCCTTGAACTTGTTAAAAGGGCAATCAATGCCTTTAATTCTTATCTTATATGAAAAATATGAAGGTCCTTTTATTTGTATATTCTTTATGAAGCTGTCGATCATGTCTCTTCAATGAATTTAAACTATAGCGGACTATTTTCACAATCAGACACACAAAAAAGTATCTATTTGGTATACATATGCAAGCTATGGTGTCAGGGAATCAGTGGATATATGGTATCCTCTTTTCTAATATATGTTTTAAGAAAGCAGAATGAAAAGAATACCACAAGAAGCAGTGGTAATCAACATTACAGAGAGTGGCTGAATGCAAGATAGATCTCACTGAGGCAAAGAAGGGAGCAGAGAGGGAAGATCCTATCACTGGGCAAAAGTATTAAGCAAAAAAGAAAAAAAATCAGGAATCCCTAACAAATCCGAGGCATGCAATTAATAGGAGTAAACAAAGAAGGAGATGTTTGATTGATTAATTATGTGGTGAGTGGAAATATTATATGCCTTGCCCCGAGTCACTTTTCAAACAGCTAAATAATATGTACTAAAGGTGAGATACAGTAGCCTGATTCAGCAACCACTGAGTGTGAAAATTGCCACAGCATACAGTTTTTTTATTACAATGATTATTACAAATCACAAATAAAATACTGGTTTCTCATTCAACATGAGAGACATTGAATTGATATTTTTTTGTATTTATGCACATGAAATGTATTGGTAAAACAAATCTTACAGCTGAAGAATGAAAATCTGAAATTCAATTTCTGGGTCTTACTTTCAAGATTAATAATATTTTATTGAACAATTGATTTTTATTTTTGGTCATTTTACCATTTCCCATGTCTGAATCAAATTATATTCTAGGGATTCTGTGCCACCTAGTGGTCCCAATTTATGCAGACATTTCCTATAACTGTGATAACCCATCCTCCAAACATCCAGAGATGGCCAGAACACAGAGCAATTACGATTGATTATTATCATATATATATATATATATATATATAAATTTTTTTTTTTTGAAAATGGGCTGAAGTGTTTTCCACAAAAACAAAGCTCAGTTAATTTCTTATGTTCATATTGTCCCTATGCAATGTGCTTCGTGCTAATAAATGTAACCAATATTCACACAGAGAAAAAATTATTAAAATCCACATAAGGGTGACACACTTATAGCTTCTCCTGGATCACACGGTAGCTCAGTGGGTAGCACTGTTATCTCGCACCTCCAGTGCTGGGGGGGTTTGAATCCCATCTCTGCGCTCTGTGTGTGTGGTGTTTGCATGTTCTCTGTGTGCCCTGCAGGCTTCCTCCTGCTGTTAGGCTAATTGGTCCTTTTAAATTGCCCACAAAGTGTGTGTGATGGACTGGGGTTCGGCCCAGGATTGTCGCTGTCTGTGATTGGCTTCTATCCCCCTGTGACCCTGACCATCATAATCTATTGCAAGATAGATAGATAAATTATATGGTATCAGAAGTCATCTTTGGCCTTTGGAGTTTACAGCTGCAATTTATCTATGTATATATTATAATGTTGCAAGAAAGAGTTATTTTAGCGGTAGTAAAATCTAAGTACTTTTAATAGCCATTAATGGGCAGGACTGGAAAGGTGGATCCTCAGCTAAACTGGAGTTATAATGTCTGTTAGCACAAGGGCCCCGGCATGGCCAATTAAACGCAGAGTGCAATCTCTGAACTGGGGGGTGAAGATGCAGTGTGGGAACGAGGGGCATGCAGTGGCATATCAAGAACTGTTCACGCATCTCGAGGCTGCGTAGATGGGGGAGCAGCCTCCTTTGCACTGTATGCTAACCATACTGACTTCAGCGTAATTAGCTTTGCATGCGAATCTCAACCGGGATGCTGTGAATATGGCACATCCTGTGCAGCCCAGGTGAGCACTTTCCACCTGTAACACGCGGAAGCAGTGGCAGTGGAATCACATCTGCTGAGCGCCTTCCACCTTTAACACGCGGAAGCAGTGGCAGTGGAATCACATCTGACGAGCACCTTCCACCTTTAAGACGCGGAAGCAGTGGCAGTGGAATGACATCTGACGAGCACCTTCCACCTTTAAGACGCGGAAGCAGTGGCAGTGGAATGACATCTGACGAGCACCTTCATTCCAGCTGATTATGTTCAAAAGTCTTAGTCATTTGCAGGGTTGGTTTCCTAATTGATATTGTTGCTATGACACAGTAAAAATATTTAAACACCTTATTGAGTAATACTGCATAGTAAATTTATATTTTTACCCTCTGCATTTTCTCAAAGAGTGTCTATCCCCTTAGCCACCCTTCAAAAGGCGCCTGGTAGTTTAAACATTCATTTTCTTTTCTTTTTTTTTTATTCTCCCGATTAGTGCATGACAACAGTAGTGGAGGTAAATTTTCTTGTGTTTAATTTTCGCAGCAGCAGCTCTAATCACTCACTAAGTTGGATCACACTCAAAAAAAAAGGGAGAGATGGGATTACTGATTGTTTTGATTGAATAACATTTTCCAGGACGTTTATTTACCTCATAAACCCCTGTGTTTGCTCACGAACTTTATCTCTCTGCGTTTGGTATCGATGCTTTGAACGGCAGTGAATACGGATACGATCACGCCCGCACACTGGCATGCTGTGTGTAATTGCGGATTAGCTTCATTACTGTGGAATGCCGCGGCAGGCGACGAGGCAGAGGTGGGGTAGAAGACAAGGACCCACCACATAAACACAGAGATACTGACTCAGTGTTTCCATGGATCAATGGCCCAGTGAAAATGGAACCGGTCCTATTATAACAAGTCATCTGACAAGTCAATCTATATGGTATCTGCACTACAATAAATGAATTAAGGAATGCGTGACAGTTTGAATTAAGGTGTTGTCGTGATGCATACCAGCCCATCACCTCAGGTTTAGGTGTCTCTTCAAATCTCCATTCACGTCAAGGAAGCCCACTGAAAGGCGGAACAGGACCTACTGAAGCTTTGTCTTTTTTCTTGCCAGCATAACCCAGCAGTTACGGGAGGGACCTCTAGCTGCTTTGTGATGCTAAGATACGAAACATGGCAGATTAGAGACTTTCAGACAGGATGTGTATTAAGTAAACTGGAGCGCATTAGTGGTCCTACACGACTGAGATAACCCACAGGGACGAGATGAGAGCAGCGCTTATCATGCGCTAACGTAGCTGTCGTGAGGTTGTTGATTAGGCTGTGGTACGTCCATCAGGAAGTTACGGGTCGGCATTTTCAGTCACGTTTGATTTCCTCTCTCAAACGACACTGTGTGAGATAAGGCAGCAGCCTCAAAATGAGATTCTCTCTCCTTTCTGTTTGTCTGATCAGCTCTAAACAAATAATGGTTAAGCACTCCCCAGTAGTCTACGAGTGGTAGGCCATCTCTAGCCTCTCAAGATCTTTGACTGATGGACTTCAAATAATTGCCCATAGTCTTGCAGCAGGATTTACTCGGGATTATGATGTGTACGTGTTACTCCAGCCATGGTCGTTCTGCTTTGTGAAGTTGTAGAGAAGAGGCCCAGGGTATCTTTGCTCTGCCTCCACCTTTAAGCTCAGACTTCAGATCTCCTGTGGGCACTTTTAGCATTGTTTATGTGCTTGTAAGTAGTTTGAAAGAGGACTCCTCTTCCTTTCTTGCCAGATGTGAGCACCACAGACAGCAAGGCTGCATCTCTTTCTCTGGGAATCAGATGGTTAGCATGCCAGGCTGAAACATTCACAAGGCATGTGCGAATGCTGCTTTAAGTCAGAACAGCTACGTAACTGAACATGAATGTCCCTGTGAAGCAGGTACAGCTGTTTGACTAATGCAGAGCTCCATGAATGTCCCTGTGAAGCAGGTACAGCTGTTTGACTAATGCAGAGCTCCATGAATGCCCCTGTGAAGCAGGTACAGCTGTTTGACTAATGCAGAGCTCCATGAATGTCCCTGTGAAGCAGGTACAGCTGTTTGACTAATGCAGAGCTCCATGAATGCCCCTGTGAAGCAGGTACAGCTGTTTGACTAATGCAGAGCTCCATGAATGTCCCTGTGAAGCAGGTACAGCTGTTTGACTAATGCAGAGCTCCATGAATG
>JABFEB020000092.1:18891542-18904885 GCA_019775895.2 Stomatorhinus ivindoensis
AGCATTTTTCAGATAGAAATGAATGAGCGGTCCCCATAAGGATATGTTTACCCTACATGTGTGTGTGTGTGTGTGTGGGGGGGGTGTTAAGGAAGGCACTTATTGTGTGGCGGGCTTCACATTTTCTTCATCCTGAACGGGCATGTAAGTCTGTGCTGTGTACAATGGCGGTTTCACATACATACACTGTACACAAACATACACAATACAGTTGTGATGGTGTGGTGGAGTAACGGAGTAACAGAGTACATGATGGAGTAAAAATAGTTCTGTGAAACTCTCAGCTGTTCCTCTCGACCTTGACCTGACTGTAGCCCATCATGGAGTCGAATGAGCTTCTCACTGTCAGATGAGCGACTAATAAAATCTTTCAGTACGGACAGAGGAGACATTGACTATGCTAATCAAAGCCATAAAGTTACTCACACCCCCGTCACGTACAAAATGTAATCTTAGGGCCCACAGAACAATTAGTTTCTGTCAATGCAGATACACAAATTGCGTTTTGTGATTGCCAGGGGCTATGTCCGAGTATCAAGGTGTAGAGACGGCAAGTGTGCATTGGTGCTGTGATCTGGAGTAATTGACTGCAGGGTGTGTGTGTGTTTGGGGGGGGGGGGGGTTCTATTATTGAACATCAGACCATCAGTCGTCGTCCTCATTTCCCCCCGAGTCGTTTAGTCTGTTCATTTCCTGGAGTCTTATTAGTGCCCCTTTGATGGTAGTAGATCGATGGATGAAGACGACGGGTTAGGGATGGTGCCACGTCTGGGGATTTCTGCTGCAGACAGAACCAGTCTGGGAGTCCGACAGCCCAAGGGCCTGTAGCCGCCGCTACTACAGGGCGGGAGGCAATCGAACCCAGAGAAACACTGCCAGATTAGACATTCATCAAAGTGTGAGAATTGTGCTGAGAATCCCCCAGTGCTTAAAAAATGTCTTGTGAGCATGACAGTTCTCGTGATGTGTCGTCTGAACCGGCTCCTGGTGGACAGGAAGCAGGCTGGAGCAGAACACAGATGCTTCTTTGGCGATCTCTCAGGCTTTCCAGCAGCCGTCTGGAGGGACCCAAGGAGCATGACTGAAATGTGCTTCTGTGATCTCTCAGAAATGTATCTGAACTGGGTGGGGGGCTTTGAATGGAGAGAGATCAGGTGATGAGTTCACCGTTCCCTTACTTCCGTTCCATATAAAGGATCAAATGCATTTTTCTCCGGCACCCCAGTAATTCCAGACCGACACCGATAAGTGTCCCTGTTGCCCATGTATGACCCAACACCCCATCTGGCATCTCTCCAGGATTTGGTTAAGCCACTATCATTGCCTATCCCAAACAAATTCTCTTTTACTTTTTTTTCCTCCCTGTATCCCATGATTCTTTTGGCTGTCCCGTTCCTCCCTGTATCCCATGATTCTTTTGGCTGCCCCATTCTGAAGTTGAACATGGCCGATCCAGACCTCAGGGATGGAACAGTGAAGAGCAGGAATTGATAGCCCAGTCTATCCAAAGGCTAAGGCTCTGTAAGAGATTTTGTGTGTATCCTGTGGATCTGGCTTCTGGACAAAATTCAACCAGCTGTTAGGGACTGTGTTTACCTTAACTTTATTTACTTTTTACATTCTTGGGCACCTTCCATCCGTTTATGGTAGTATTTGTCAATCCGGTCAATGGGGACTCCTAAACAGTCCAGGTTTTTGCTCAGTGATAAAGCTGGGAGGGAGCAAAAACGTGAACCGTCTGCCCCCAAGGACTGGGTTGGGAAACACTGGTTTATGACTGCATAGAAAACGTACAGAGATTCGTTTTTGTTACTCTCCAAAGACATAAACACAAAAATATGGGCAACACATAGTGTTGCTGTCAACTCCCCCCCCAAAATGACAGAAGATTTCATCCCTGCAATTCAAATCACAATGTTAATATTCAAGTCACATATTAATGCTGAGCTTCTGAGCTGCATTCAAAATAGGTCAAACAGTTATTAGATTTCACAGGGATCAGATTTAACCATGTTAAAAATAGCCACCTCTATGGCCATTTCAAAATAGAAAACCATGAAAAGAAACAAAAGAAAGTGAAAGGCATTGATTCGGCAGTGATAAACATCAAAACAATAAAACAAACTGCAGATTCATACCTCAGCATCGCACCCCGAGGACACAATCAGTGGCACAGTGACACTAGAGAGCAGTGGCCTAGAACACTGCAGCAGTGATGACAATGTCCACAACACGGTGACCAGACATGATGGAAGAAAAGCAGTCCTCCCATAATCCTCGGGGAGACTAGCATCCAGTTGAAGCTCAATACAATATCAAAACAATCACATGATTCTGAATGAGGAAACCCCAGTAATTAACACCATCATAACCAAAGTAAAATGCAACCTCCCCACATGTGCAAGCTTCATGTGCAAGTATGAATGGGGTGTCATGTGAATCCTGCCCGCCTGGAAGGATGCCAGCGATGAGAAACGTCCCAAGACTACGGTCAGGATGTAATGCTAGGCTTGAGCCCTGCAGCAGCTAAATTGCCTGATTTGGACCCCGTGTGCAGTCATCTGTGACACATCCAGGGCTGATGGAAGGGCAGATGTATCAGAAGTGACAGCAGGATTCTGGGATTCCATGCTGTGTTCTTGGGAAATAATTACAGCCATAGCAGGTGGTATGTGGACTGAACTAAGTCGCAAACATTTAAGGCTAATCCCTCATGCTTTCTGTTAGAAATTGAATGGGGGGGGGTGCTTTGTGGCCTTCTTTAGGTCACAGATATTTTCTAGTGCAGCTTAATTTCATTTGGAGATGTTTGCTTTTAATATTACACATTTTCACCTTATAAAACAGACGCCTCGCAAAAGACAAAAGACATTTATATACTTTTTCCTTCAGTGGTATTTATATGAACAGCCTGCCCCACCCAAAAACTGAGCC
This sequence comes from Stomatorhinus ivindoensis, assembly GCA_019775895.2. Taxonomy (NCBI): domain Eukaryota; kingdom Metazoa; phylum Chordata; class Actinopteri; order Osteoglossiformes; family Mormyridae; genus Stomatorhinus; species Stomatorhinus ivindoensis. The sequence goes on from JABFEB020000092.1 coordinate 18,894,477, forward strand.
CGCTTATATTTCCATGTATACAGTTCAGTTTCACCAGTAAAAGGACAAAGAAACCTAGTGGGTCCAGTGACATCCTGGAAGGTCCCGGGTCGGAGTCCTCAGCTGCGGGTGATGGGGAGCAAAGGGGGTGCAGCTTGTGTTCAGGGGGAATGTCCCATGAAGGAACCCGGACCGTCATCCTCAAAGTCCCGTGGTGGCTGTTGTCTGACTTCCGGTCTAAAAGGAAAAGAATGAGGAGGGAAAAAATGTTTAGTTATGCAATGAAGTAATTCCATCTCTGTCACAGATGCACATAGACACACAGAATTAGTCAGGGAGAACCTATTCTATATTTACTTCCTTCACAATAACTTTCCAAAACCAGCCTACTGCCTTCCTGTCTGTCATCCTTCTGACAGAATTTGCATAGCGCACCAGATGACAGGAGCAATCCCCCACTTGTGAAGTCGGTCCATCTCTCACCTCTGCCAGAAGGCAACCTAAATTCCCGTTTCCTCAGCCCTGTGAACCATCGCAGCTTTCTGCTGAAGGGATTTGATGTCCCAGTCACCTGGCTGCACCCTAAACCCCCTGTATTCACACCTTTTTCTTTCTTACAATGAACTGCTTGTTCTCTCACAGAATTTCCCCTGAGTGACAAACACCTATGAAAAACCGCAGCTATTTCCCACACTGTTAAAGAATGAACGGCATGGTGGTTTCGTGGACATGCGGGAGGACAGACAGTGCAGAGAGTTAAGCATCGGTGACACTCGAGGGGGCAGGGGAATTGGGTTGTAGCCAGATGCCATGTGACACTGCTGTAATGGCAACACAGTGCATCAACACACTGCTGTGCTCATGGAGCTTTCTGCGATGCACTTCAGTGACTTCGGGGGGTGGGGGGGCGGAACAGTAATCAGGACGCGCTTGCAGACCTGATTTTTTTTCCCTCCGGCACAAAGCACAAAAGAGACGAGAAAAAAAGACGACGCCAGTGAATATTTTGTGATTTTTTTTTAAGGAGCTTATATTTAAGTGCTATTTTCTGTAGAGAGGCACAATCGACTGTAAGAGGAAAAAATGACTTTTTTTTAAACCACTCCACCCCACCCCCGCAACCCCCCCAATCTCTAATACGAAACACTCAAGTATTTCACAGCCGAATCGATGCGGGGCGGAGCCTCATTTTCACAGCACCAATTTAAATCTTTTTAAAGCCTTTTGTGTTAATTTCTCAAAGTATTACACTTTTTTATTTTTAAAAAAGGTGTCACTTTAGAAAGCCGTTTGTATGCTTTGCGGTCATGGATGAAGTTGCAGCCTAAGCTGCAGGGCAGGTAACGCCCAGGCAGCTTCAGCGGGAAGCCAGGGGATGGAGAAGCGGACGGCTCTGAAGCTAAAGCAGAACCTCGGGGATGGTGATGCGCATGAGGAGCCCCCCCCCCACCTGAGCATCTCAGCCAATGTTTGCTAAGTGGGCTGGGAGCTGCTTCAAGCCCGCATTCTCCACTGCTATTACTTATTAATCACCTTTAATGCACTTTATCTCTTATTTAAGAAGGCCAATTATTTCCTGTTCTGGGTGGCTCTGACTGCACCCAGTGAGTGACAAGGCAACTCGAGGAGGGCTCTGGGATCGTCTATTAGGCCTGGTCAGGTGTGGGGGCGGGGGGGCTGGTCAAACCTATAATCATAATTTTACTCTGTGGCTTCATGCCGGCGATGCGGTGTGAGCTGCACGGTTTGCATCCTCATTTGTAGCAACATTGCACGTTGACCTGCTGATGTTCCCACCATCAATGGCTGCCTTTACCAAGCAAACAGCTGTCTATCTACAAGACTCGCATGCCCAGAACAACATGAGGATGGGAATCCAACTGAGCCCCAGAATTCCTTTTTTTCTTTCTACTCGCCTGTATCTTTGTCAAGACCTTTGTGATATGTGTGCTGGGAAGTGTGCAATAAAAAACAATAGAGCTAAATTTAATCGACTCATTGGGATTAATTGCATAATTTATATCAGTGAGTAGTGATGAATGGATAACTTTGAAATGTCATTGATCATTTAGCTACATTTTAAATGTTTTATATATCTTTTATCAGTCACACTGAAATAGTTCTACAGGTGAATAAAATTCCAGTACTGCAAGTTTCATCTATGAATCAATGCATTCTGAGAGTGTTTCAGCACCCTGGGTGAACAGAGAAAGCTCTCTCCCTCAGTAACAACCAAATGTTTGCATCTTCCGGATTACAACAGGAGAGAAGGCCTTCTGCAGTTTGTGTTTATGTCCCAAGGGAGAACCTTGTGTAGTCTGCCATGGAAAAGGAGTGAGGAGAAGGGCACTGAACTGTGGTGGCCCACGCCTCTTCTTAGGAGGTTTGCAGAAGGTGTGGAAAGAAGAGTCACAGAGTATATACAGGTGACAGACTGCCAAAGCTGTGAAACCTTTCCCAGGAAGAAATGGTAGCGAGTGGCAGAGAGAGAGATGGTGTGTGTGTGTGTGTGTGTGTGAGAGAGAGAGAGAGAGAGAGAGAGAGAGGTCTGAGGTCTAGCCTGAGGTCTTACCTTGAAGGGAGCCAACAAGGACAGACAGAAGTGTTTGTCTAGGAACTGAAATAGTCAAGACCTGGGGTTTGGAAAAAAACTAACTCAAAAGAATGTAACCCTATTTTTGGAAATTGCAGTTTCAATTATAATTCCATTAATTGATTATATTTATAGCGTTCTCCCTAAGACACCAGATTTTATTACTGAGGAGTCACCAGATTTTTCACTTTTGTGTTTAAACCAATTAAATGGTGGAGTAATTCTGCAGTCCATGCAGCATTTTCATTTTAAATTTAGAGGGCAGTTTGACAGAATCAAATACAATACTTTAAAGAAGTTGTGGAAATACTGAACAGAAACACAGTAAGGCATCTCTGCTTGTTTAAAAAAATCTGCAGTTTCCAGGTTTAAATCAATGCGCATATACAGTCCAATAAATTAGGGCTATTAGGGTCTTGGAAGGTCCTCATATTTTCGTTGGTTTATTTCCATTAACGTTACAGTGGTTGACCAGCTACCAGCAAATATGTGAAGCCTACACGAGTGGCTAATTCAGGACAATTCCGCTAAAGCAAATGTTTCATCTCTACCCTTAATGCCATATTTTGTGTTATATTCAGATATCACTCGCATTGGGACTGGAGTGTTCTGACCGTGCTTGGAGCTTGGGACATGAACATATTGCAGCATTAAATCCACCTCTGTGTCATTGAGGAACCTGGCGGCAATGGAGCTGGTCATCGGTCATTCTCAGTCATTCTCGAACAGTGGAATTTCCTGCTCTGCGTCAATGAAATAGCTGGGAGGAGATACAGGACTAGGTATTTATGTGGGAAGGAAAATGACAGTATAGTGTGATTGCACTGAGCAGCTGCCCTTGACTGACCTGAAGACGTGAAAAGAAAAAAAAAACGACTGCTGCTCCCTTCTACTGGGCATAGAATTTGCCTTTCCAGCAGCCTGGAGGAACTCGCACGGACGATGGCTAAAAAGCATTTTACATGACGAAACGACTTGCAATGTGGCACAGAACAATTGCTGGGCTCTTACAAAGGATTCCATATCTGACGTCTTGCTGATGTGTCGCAGGGACCTGGAGTAGCTAGAGACGTTAACGTAGATACCGCAAGGGCTGAGGAGCAGGGAACTATGACTGATTATGAGCAAGCTCACATTCAAGGGCAAGTGAGGTCATATTCCTTATTGTCACTGAAGGCGGCAGTTCTGGTTTTGATAACATTTCACCTGAATGTACAGTGTGAGAGGGTTAATTCTATTTAGTATAACAAATTAAATATAAGAAAATTTATAGTATATTCAAAGACATTCACATAACTAAAAAAAGTGTCTGGGGGCAAGTGATGCTCGAGCTTACACAGAGACACACATGCTTCTCTCACGCGGAATGGCTAACAAGGCATAACATTGATTTTAAATTAGACTTAATACACTAGAAACTGAACTTGTGCACAAACAAACTCAAGAAAAGCACGGATTTAAAAAAAAAAGTCAAGGAGTTTTACAGAATTGTTTCGGACATGGCAGTCCAGCTTTGGCTAGAATCTTCACTTGAGGTCTTCAGTAGATTGCAGTATTCATCAAAACCGGCTCTGATAATGGAAAAACAGAGTGAAAGGGGCAAAGTTTATGAGCACAGTAAAACTGAAAACTCTGAAATATGCCGGACAACCATTTCACTGCCGAGGGTAAATATGCGATGCATAAACGCAAAAGGGGCAAGCCGTTGTTCCTGGGAATTCCCCCTGCCAACAAACCTGCTTTAAATTTATACATCTATTTACAGGTGACAAGAGGATCTCATTCTTGACTCATGCTCCTCTGTTGAAATACCTCCCTCCCACACACACACACACACACACACACCATAGACAAGTGATGGAAATGTGGTTTACAAACATGACAGCATGACAGGATGAAGCAGATCGAGTGGAATCGGTTTGCCTAAATCAAACCACCCAGTTGAACAAGGTACTAGCAGCACTGACTGACAAGGTTGAGAACACTGATAAATGATAAACCCTTTTCTTGCCATTTGCACAAGCATGAGTAGAGGAATTCTCTTTGCCACCCCATCTCCTCTCTATAGATTGGGGGTCACTGAGCAGGGTTAGCCAACAGACAGCACCTCTGGAAATGGGGGTTAAGGGCCTCGGTCTGGGGCCCCCGCGGACGTGTGACTATTCTGCAGAGACCAGGCCCAGCAATCTTCCACAGAGATTTAGCCAGTGGTGGGAACATGGTGGCTGAACTCACCCCTCAGGCCCCTGAAGGACGTTAAAATTGAAAGTCATGAGCATGAGTGGGGAGGACAATGGTCAGCCTCGTGAGACTTTTAGCGAGAAAGATAAAGCTATCAGCTCACCTGAAGGACTTTGCTTTGAAGAACGCCCCAGTGCAGACTTTTGAATAATGTGCAGGTATCCATAGAGTAACTGATTAGTTAACGCTGTCACTGTCAGTCAGGATACAAAGGATAATACCAAGTACATAAGTAATTATTTAAAATACATTTTTTAAAAGTCGTGATTCAAGACCTTGAAAAGGGATTCTGAGTCAGCAGCCTGGCCATCGACTTTTCTGAAAGTCCATGTGTGTCATGCTGCAGCTGTAAAGTACGACTATAAGGCCTCTCCGATGATACTTTGGAAAACCTTGATCAGTTTGAAGTGGATATTGCTGCTGTAGGGAGAAATGAGAATGCGTTCCCAGGCTTTAAGGGTCACCATAAAAAGATAGATTAGAACCACTAAATCTCTTTAGTTTCAAACAAAGGTAACTGAGGTTGGGAAACGGTCCAAGTGCAGGCAAAATCAATCCTAATGACTGATCTAATAATACAAGAACACAGGCACGGGCTGTACAGGGGCTCTGTGGGCGCTGCTGTAACATCATGCATGTAGGGCTGGGAAGTTCAGATTCTGCCTTCACTCTATGTGTGTGTGTGTGTCAGTGTGTACAGGTCGTGTATAAATTATATTGTGGGGACCAAATGTCCCCACAACGTGATAAAAACCTGACATTTTAATGCTGTGCACCTTTGTCATCCCCATAATGGGAAACTCAATTTCAAGAAATTTATGAACAATAAAAAAACAAAAAATGCCAAACATCTTGTTTTGTTTGGTTACTTATAGTTAAGCTTAGAGCTGCATAGGGGTTAAAGGTGTCATTGTTGGAATTGTGGTTTTTCCCATAGAAAATATGAATGCAGACGTGTGTGTGTGTGTGTGTGTGTGTGTGTGAGTGTAGTTTGCATGTGGGCTTGCTCCCACAGTCCAAGGACATGCAGTTAGGTGAGCTGGTGTCTCTAAACTTCCTGTAGTGTGTGAGTATGTGTGCCTTCAACCGGAAGGTTCTATGCTGCTTGCAGGTTGCCTGGAACCCTGTCCAGGAGAAGCATCTGGAAGATGGACGAAGGAGCTCACAGGAACTGAAAGTAGCATATTTCTTCATGTTAAATAATAGCAGACCTACCAATTTAATGAAAGGTAAGGGGCATGCCCTGATTACAGCACAGTGACACACCCACCACCACGGAGATGAGAGTGCAGGGGGTGATACCAGTATGAGAGTTTTTTGGGGGCTGGAGTGCCAATCCTGCCACCAACCCCGAGACTTGCCCATAAGCCGACCTCCCACAAGGCTGGATGGAGATTGATGTCATATCCAAGACAAAGCAGTTGCAGGTTAGGGGCCTTGCTCAAGGGCCCAGTAGAGTAGGAACACACCTGATATTTGCAGGATTCAAACCAGGAACCTTATAATTACTAGCACAGAGGCCTAGCCTCAGAACCACCACCACACCTGTTCAATTAAAACCATGCTGCAAATGTTTGCTGCTTGTTTTCATATTGTGTTTCTAGTGTACTTGAATTAAAAAAATTATTGTCTAATGTCAAATTATTATACGTAAAATTAAATCACAGGCATCAGAAAAGTCACTATGCTCATTTTATGACTGTAATTTGGTCTTAAATATTATTTAATACCACCATTGCATCAAACACAATGGATTTTTCACAGAAAACTCAATGACAGTTGCTACACGTCGTATGTTATTTAGGAACCGCTTTAGAAGAAGCAGCAGAGCAAATGAGATAAAGAAAATAGATGAATGTGAAGGCATTCAGGTAAAGAAGTGAAAAAATGAAGCAGATGATGGATGCTGATGCTGAAATATGACATACATACCTGGAGATGGCAGACATTACAACAGCAGTGGTGCCGTTTCAGAGAACTAGACCAAGCTGATAAGCTTTCTATCTCAAATACTGAGAGTGAATGGGCATCCCTTACCTGGACTTGCAGGTGCTTATCTTATCCAGTGGTCCTACAATCCATGGCATTACCGACAAGCATTTCATATGCTTTTGAAATTACAAGAAAATAGTCAGAAATAGTCACAGAGAGGGTCAGTGAGCTACAAACGAAAAACAAGAGACACAGCTCTGTCGTCGAGTGGAAAGTTTTGCAGATTTTTCTTCGTGGCATGACAAAAGCATAGACATGCTTGACAGCACTGTCAATTTCCATCAGGGGAGTGAAACCAGCTCTCCCAGTCGGCATGGAAAATTTTAATGTGGCAGCAAAGCATGGCACCGCTACAAGGAAGAACGTGTTTGCTGAAATTGAGAGGTACGTGAATAAAATGTGCTTAACTATGGGACAAGTTAGTTAGGCCTCTTCCAGTTGAGCATTTGCAATGTATGGTGAGAGAACTGGCCTAATTAGACAGATTTAAGTAGAGGAAATACGCACTGGGACAACATGTTACTACATTATCAACAGGCACTTCCATGGAGTAAAGTGCTTAAATATGAGCCCTGTAAGGAAAACCATGGTGTTCATCATGGCTTCAGAACAGCATCGCTTCCCAGAGCTTTTTTATTTAGTTGTCTTTCAGATACTGAGCAAAAAGATGCCGTGTCTGATCTCACAGAAGCATTCTGGTTAGAATCGTACACAGTAATCATTTTGAGCTTCAGGAGAAAATTGCACATTCTGTGTTAAACAATAGATGAGGATAAAAGCTGAATGTGCTCTTGCGGTACCATGTGACATGGCTGATCTATCGCAGTATGCTCAATAAAATGGGGGTGTGTAAGTGTAACCATTAATTGCAGGTCTGGTTGAAGCGGCTAAGTTACCAAAGACTGTGAGAGTCACCTTTGGAGCAGAGATCCTCGCTCAGTGTCCCAACTGACCTTTAACTGCCTCACATGCTCCTCAGTGTGCCGGACCTTATAATCAAGCACTGAATTAGAAGGACACATTCAAAACAAAATACTAATTTTGCCCACTTCACATTTGAAGTTTGACCGTCCTTACTGTAAAATGTCCCAGTGAAAATCAAAGCTGGGTAGATGGGGCTACAAAATATTTTTAAAATTATAACAAACATTATAAATTCTTGCTGGTCACCATAGTTACAAAACATGTTTTGGAAATTAAATATCCTAAATGAAGTATCCAACAGTGGATACTAACAAATTCTAATGGCCGTAACCATCACAATAACTTTTGCTCATCAAAAAATATTTCAACTAATTTTTTAAAAAGAGGCATTTGACATTTAACACTACAATAATATTAGATTAGACCCTTTAAGTCTCCAGAAGCACTTCAAAGGTTGACAAGTTGCGTTTTCATAGATGACTTTATGTACCCTAAAGTGTTTTTCGCTTCTTTTATTTTAGTTTTCAGCTAGAGATCTGCCCATGACTGGATGTTTTCTTGATGGTTGGGCAACCCTGATCCAGGAGTACTGGAATCCACCGAGTTTTCTGTCCTACTCTGTCTCCTGGTGGCAGGATTGGCACTCCAGCCACTGGAAAAAACTTCACAGATTTTCATTCCATTCAAACTATAGGGGGGTGCTGAGGTATCAATGGTCACATGAATGTACTCGGGTTCTTATCCCTGGGAAGGTCCGTTTTGAGGTGGGTGCAGCAACGCACTGTATCAGTACGCACTCCATACCGCTCGCTCGCTCTCTCTCTCTCTCTCTCTCTCTCTCTCTCTCTCTCTCTCTCTCCCTGGTCTCTGATGAACTCCACCTAATCTCAGGCAGATAGTAGCTCAGGAGGTAGGATACAAAACCTCCTGGATACCGGCATTCCACGATCAGGGTTACCCAGCCCTGCTCTGGACAGTGCAGTGCATAAAAATGGCTGGTTCTGAGTTGCTGGAACAACCACGTCTGGCATCAACAATCACACCGCATTTAAAACCGCACAGATCATCCTCCTTAGCCCCTGTAATACTAAGCTGCGCAATAACTAAACCTCTTTCAGCATGCTGCATGTGTTCAGCTACAGCCACATAATTTGCTGTTTGTAGGTGATGGCTGTTTGCAATGGGGAGCGCGAAGTTCTAATAAAGTGGCCAATGGGGGTATATGAGAGTTATGTTATATAAAAATCTAACCTCAAAGTACCCTGATATTTAGCATAAACCTAGAGTGTTTGTAATTTTATGCATAAGATGGCAAGACCACGCTTTATTTTCCACTGTTTACAAAATGGGAATCGGCAAACTTTTAGATTCATGAATATCTTTCATTAGTTTTGAAAAGTCCATATTCTGTATTTCTGTATACATTTTTGACACATCCACCCATCCATCTTCCAGCCACTTACCCAGTGTTTCTTTTTAATTCAGAGGACAGGAAATTAAATCACATTCAATGCACAATATACTGTAAATGTGCGCCATTGTCAGGGGATTTACCATTTTACTATGAACATACTTATTTCGGGAAAGTGCATTTTGCTGAAAATGTCAAGTGGCCAGTGGATAAAGCCTCAAATTTACACTAAAATCCATGCTCCTGATTATCTGCAACACTTTTTGACTGAAAGCTTTTAAAAAATAAAGAATAGATACTTTTCATAGCATCAATTGAACACTGATAAATAAAACAATACCAGTTAAACTGAACAGTTCATTGGAACCTGCTCAGTAATAATAGTCCTGATTTATATTTTGAATAACTTAAAGCATCAAGATGTTACCATCATAAGTGCCAACATTTTCTGTTTAAAGGTATTTATTTGTGCAGCCATGCATTTAAATAACGATTATAAGATGACAAGATTCCAGCAAATGCAGAAGGTCAAACACTGTTCTCTTTAGGTCAAAACTGCAAGATAATTATGTTTGGAATAGTGCCATCCAGTGAGAACAATAAAGTGTATCAAAGCACAAATCTTTATCAAGTCATAAGGAGACACTTATCTTGTGCTTCTCCAAGACCAGGGTCCACCTGACATTTTATGATCGTGTAGAGTTACATACTTGATACATCTATTCATCCATCTTTCATAGCCACTTATCTAGTGTAGGGTCCCAGTCCCTAGTAGTCTCAGTTTACCAGGCAGGAGACATGCTAGATGGGATACCAGTTCGTCATAGTCACATACACAAATAGGAAATATTTAAGGAATACCTTTGTAACGTGACTGTTTCTAGAATTGATATTTGTGTTTTCTGCAGCTTGCATGAAAGCCGGAGTATGATAAGACCTTTGCCTTTATCTCTGTTCCCTTTGAAATGCTTCATAATGTTACTTAATTCAAATGAAAGGAAATGGAAGAAATCTTACTCAGTTGTTTTGTTTCTACCTTTATAGAATCATATAAGTATTACAAATGCCCACAGTATGTAAATGTTACACTAAAATACTATATATTATATGGAACCTGATCACACTGAAGAAGAAATCATGGATGCAGAATCAGATGATGTCATTGTAAATAAAATTCCTGAACACTGTAGTAATGCCATGGTCAGCAGTGATGATGATGTTGAGTCTGTCAGTGAGCCCGTGTTTCTGGGCTGCCTGGCGGATGTACCC
>JABFEB020000092.1:18922465-18945724 GCA_019775895.2 Stomatorhinus ivindoensis
AGTGATAAAGAGAGAGGCCTGTTTCATGGCCAGATAAAGTATTACAGCCCCAATCCAAGCCATTGCTCTTTTGTTTTACCTGCCTCTGTGCTGTGATCCAGATGGGCAGACTGCCATTGTCCCACCACTCATCAACAAACTGTGTCATATAGTACTGTTTCTTCTCTTGAGTGGTGGTGTTAAACCACATGTTATGTATAACACCATGGTTCTCAATGTACCGACCTAAAAAGAGGTAACTTCATGAAGTATGTATTCAGCTCATTTTTTCATCTCAGCACTGGACAATGGCATTGCATTGTAAGCTCCATCTGAATTCTTTGAGTAATGTCTTAAAATCTAATCAGCATGTGAAGAATCTCTGACTTTCATTTCACATTAGCTCATTTAAATTTTTGTTGATTTGTAGCAATTTTAAGAAAATAACATATTATTGCTTAAAATGTCAAACTAAAACTTGAAGCTCAAACCCCAGGCTGAAGATGAATCATAGTACAATAACACAAAAATTATTTTCATGTGTCAAGTTACCTGTAAGCAGAGTGAAGTGCGCTGGACTGGTGATGGTTATGAACGGGGGCGTCACGTAAGTGGCCCTGACACCATCCTGGGCCATGAGGTCCAGGTTGGGGGTGTCCACATCTCGGTCATAGTCCCAGCGGAATCCATCAAAGGAGACCAGAAGCAGCTTGTTTCTGAGTCTTTTGTGGGGTTCATCTAATGGGACCCCAAGGGATGGTGATGCTAGGAGGAGACTGACACAAAATGCCAACAGCATTGCAGGCATCACACAGACCACCAACGGAAAAACTGTTGACGATGCTGCTTCACTGCACTTCTCAGAAATGGTACTGGAACATTACTTCACACCAGTATTTACTGGTCACAGTGCCACACAGCCTGGCCCCTCCTGTTGTGTTTTTTTTTTAAACGTATCTGAATCGGTACCAAGGTTTATGTGCAAACCACCTCCCATTTATCTTATCAAATGCTACCTTATGCATTTGATAATCCTTAGCTTGCATAATTTGATCAGATGGTCCATTTGCGTAAGTATGTTACACAAGCACTGAGACACACAGGATTTCTCCATTTAGCTTAATGGACAACGACATTTTGATCCATTTGTGTTAGGAGTCGTGCACAAAGTCTGGTGCAGAGGTGCTCCCAGCAGCCTGTATTATACACTGGTAAGTAAAGGGTTTTACAAAGACTGCGGAACAGAGAGAGTCTGGTAATAAATGTGCTGCATAGTATAAACAGGAAGTCATGTTCTTATGTCATAATTTTCGTCTTTCATATAAGAAACATGTATATAAAATGTGTAACAACAATGCACACTGGAGCAACGCAGGCTACAGGGTCTGTAGCGTCCGACCCTGCCCTCTGTGACCCTTCTGCCTTCAGCCAACAGGTGCTGCTGTCCTACCTGCTCCCTCTGTCTTAGTTAGCTAATGGCCAACTTTGTAGTTGTGTCATCTGATTTGATGTCAGATGTTTTGGACTGAAGAGGGGGGCAGAGATATCATTTGATCATCACTTGGCGGCGAGTTGGATTTGACACATTGGGAGGTTAGATGGGCCAGGAAGACCTATAGATAAGTGGTCAGTGTTTGCTAGGAATTACTGGCTAAAGCTTCTGTGTCTTCACAAATTCAACATACAGTGCTAGGGAACTTCTCCCACTAGCTATATCATGTTGGGAACTGACTTAGTTCCTAGTCTTCCTTGGTCTGTTTTCCCTGTTCCCGAAACCGCCACGTATCTTAGTGGATACAGCATGCAGTCTGTTAACCCTCAGCTAGTGAGCCAGCTTCATGTGTTGTTTCGTATTTATTGGTGTCCTCTTTTATATTAGTGTTTATCGGTTATTTTTGCTTTCCTGTTTTCAGTTTGCCCTCCTTGCATCCTGCTGCTGATTTAGGTTTTGATTGTACATGCTCCTAGTGCTGATATCCCTAAGTGCTTTGTTAGAGTTCCCTTGTTAATTTTGTTTATCTACCTGTTGTCTGCTTCCCTGTGCTAGTATTGTTCCATCTACTGGTCATTGTCCTGCGCTCGCCCGTGATTGGCTGATTGTCTGATTCACACCTGCCATTTGTCAGTCCTGGTTATCTGTGAATTTAAGAGTCTGTCTGTTCAGTTCTAAAGTCAGGCATTGTATTAGGTGCCTGTATTGTGGGATGTTACTCTGTGTGTGGTTGCTGCGTGTTTCTTTGGTAGTTCTCTTAGTTTTGTTCCCGGTGTTGCCCTGCTTTCATCAGCATTACTTGTAGTTCGTTCTTGTTGCTCCTGTTTGTTTTAGACCCCCTGTGATGGTCCTGTGATTTTGTGTCTTCTCCAGTGTTAGTTCCTTCAATGAACCCTTTTGTTGTCTTGGAGCCACCTTCTTTTCCCCGCCTGCACCATGCCCCGAGGCCATAACATATGTTCCTTAATTATAGAATTTCATAAAGAGCTGTTACTTCACAGAGCCAAGAGTTCATCAGAGATCGCCTTACGTTGCATGTCAACTGGTGTCTTCAGACTGGGTGATAAAGTGATGTCCATGTTGAGTTTTTTGAAAGAGTGACTCCCAAATTTCATGGATTTATGACCTGCTTCATCCCCAGTGTAGCTACTGAGCACTTTACATCATGGGGTGCTGGCAGAGTGCAAAATGGACCTTCAGCACACACATGTGATGAGGAATCTCTGGTACTCATCATTGTCACAGCAGTTTGCTTCTCTGTGTTTCAGAATTCCTGCTACTCTGAAGTGACAGCTGGTACCATTGAACTTCAGATTCTGAAAATAAGGAATTGTGGGAAAGTCCCTTTCAGGTGGCTCGGCATTCTTCTGCTTATGCAGCCAGATGATTGATGTGGTGAGAACTATATGAACTAAAGACTCATTGCAGCACTTTTAAGACCATTGCTTTTTACATTTTGTCATTTTATTCCAAAAAATATGTGCATAGACTGAAAGTATATTTTGACGACAAAGTCAGTTTTGAAAACATGGAACATCTAGCAGAAGCTGCAGTTTTTGGTATCTTAAATGGAGACCATCTCCCTCCTCAGTTGAATCTGTTTTTGACATTGTCTTATCAGTATCCATCAAATTTCGCTGACAGCTAGCGTTTCATATTTGTCTTTTTTTCTTGTCCTTGGAGCAAGTTCAAGGAAAACATCTAATCTGAAGAAAGATAAGATATAGCATTAATCACTTCTCATTTTGCTCATTTATATTCATTAACTTTAACTCATACCGAATTTGATGGTAACCTTTAATCCCAAGTCTAGTATCTTGAGGGTTCAGCAGAGAGTTGGGTGTTGGCCGCACTCAAAGCCTCAGATATCCACAATAAAAAAGAAATCGATACATAAAGCACAGTTCTCTGGCTTCGAAAGTTTTGTTTGACCCTCAAATATGCCCTCTACCCCTCTCAACCCACCATATAATACTGATAACAAATCTCTTCATTGCCCCATAATGTGGTTAAGCTATGTCTGCACACAGTATCTGATTCTCCCCGGGCCAGAAGTACTTGCAGCCATTGGCATGCATTGTTGCTGTTAACATGCACATGCTTCTGTTTGCATGTGCTGCAGCATCGCAAACCTTCAAAATGCGTGGGGCACCGACACAGAGTGCCACCTGGCCAGCCTCCTTCGAAAGACTCCATCGCAGCTTCGCATTTTTTCTGGTGCCTGAGGAGCAAAAACATCTGCGAGTCGCATCTGATTCTGATAGCTATAATTCCCGAATTAATTAACAGTTATAATTGTTAGCATAGCAGATGATTGCTGCATGACTGGCCACTTCAGCTTCGGCTCCTTTGTAGAGCAACATTTATCACACAGACATATGCTGTCGTCGGTTTCTCGGTGCAAGCAGAGCTACGACCACTTCTAATTACCTGTAATTACAATTGTGCACATTGAAAATAGTGCAAGTGTAACGTGAAACAACAGATGTACTAGACAGTGCTGGCAAACATCAAATCAATCAGGAATATCATCCCAGGGCGTCGATGTGGTAAATCCAAAATTGCGCGCTGTGTAACCATGGTCGCTCAAGCTCACACTGTACAGGTGGAGTTGAATCTGCAGTGGTTAGCAAAGCAGTACAGTCTAGCGGTGCCTGAGCACACGGTTAAGCAAGGAGGAGGTTGAAGCAGGGTCACAAGCAGTGGCTGGCCTTGTGGCCCAGGCCACAGAGAGAACCCTGCTTGGCATGCAGTGGGAATGCAGGCGGCAAGACCGGCTGATGTGCCAGGTGACAGCGTTATTCATAGACTTGTGGGCTGTGGGAACTTCATTGAAATTGATGAACTGTCTACCTGGGAAATATCACTGCAATGGAAGATGACAGCACTGGCGGGGGGAAGGAATTTCAGTCGGACAACCTCACACTAAAAAATGCATGGCACAAGCAAGCCCCCATAAACAAACAAACATACGAGTGGTTCCCAACCTTAAGCATACAGCAGCCGTGACAACCAGTTTGGATCACATTAACGGTTAATTAAGGTCGGGAGCCTGCTCTCCAAATGCATTTTGTAGGTTTTAGGTCTCCTTGTTCCTCATTAAATTTGACTTGATTGTAGAGTCACTCACCGGCTGCGCATCTTATGGCTTTCCTGAAAAGTTATTACAGATATATCTGGGGCCCTTGGTTTCCGTTATTCTTTAATAAACTGACTTTGAACAACTGTACTCTAATTATTTTTGCTTACAGCTAATCCATACCAGCGGTGACATCCCGTATTTCCCGTGCATTCAATTTTTTTCTGGATACCCCAGCACATTAAGGATCTTAATCACACCGCCAAATGTTGTGAGTGTTCACGGAGCAAAATGTGAAATGTGGCATGACCTTACAAGAAATGTGTGTGCATGCGCGTATGCATGTATGTGTGGGTATGTTCATGTGGGGGCAGCATGCGGCAAGGAAAGGGTCTGAGATTGCTGTGCCACCGCGGCGCCCTCCACTGACTGAACACGGGCCGTTCGGAGCACCAGACCCCTACGCACTGACAGTGATTTATGTGTAATTTAAAAAGTCGTTCTTTTCAAAGGAGCAGGCTGCTAGCAAGCCAGCCAAGCGCAACCCATTCCCTGGCAGGTTAAAAAATAAAAAAAAGCAAAAACCTCATTTAAATTTACTTTACAGATCAAGGCGATCTGATCTGCATCAGACTGGCTGCATCCTCCCGCCTGCCAATAATGTGCCCCCTACATACCCATACAGAGATAGAGAGAGAGAGAGAGAGAGAGAGAGAGAGAGAGAGAGAGATGGAGAAGCACAATAGAAAGGAAATCAGAGAGAGTCCTGACATGTGCAGGGAGGGAACGTTGTGGGAGGACACTTTAAAAATACATCAGAAAATCAAAACTGTAATCCAAAAACTTCTTCTGAGGGTGTCGTAGGACATCATTGCACTGAATCTGACGAGGTCTGGTGTGAAATTAAGAAGCGTGTGTAACGACGGAAGCGCAGATGATTTTCACTTGTGCCTTCGTCTCCGTGTTCCGCCGTTTGTTCTTGGAAATGTAGGAGTGAATCTGATAAAGCAGCCCAGCAGGGCCAATGAATTTTTAGAAAACTTGTCTCTTTCTGAAAACACTGAGCGAGGAGCTTCGAGCCGTGGCTCTCTCTGAACGCCTGACATGGCCTGAGGATTCTGAGGAGCCACAAGGACAGGATGGGAGCAGCAAGGCTTTCAGGTCCTTGCCACGAGAAGCAGAGTGTGGGTGGGATGAAGGGGTGAGGGCCTTCTGCTGGGGGATGAGCAGGCGAGGTGAATAGCGCGCATGACTGGCTGTGGTCCAGCCGGGCTGCTGAGACGGCCTCGCTTGATCTTTTGCATGGCCATAACTGCTTTTAATGGGCGGCTATAAACAAGTCTTTGTTTGGCCTTCTGTGACCAGTCCTATCAATCCCGCACTTTTTCAGGAGACAGCCTTGCCTCCAGCCAGCAGGTGAGACCCAGAGACTCTGGCTCCCATCTGTGCCACTCTCGCAGATGCCGGTGTAGGACTTTTCCAGAAGAGAAAAATGCACATTGTTTTTTCTGCTGTCAAAAGTGTCTGGAGTTGATTTTGTCTCTTCTCCCAGACTAATTAAAGACTCGTCGAATGCCTTGCTCCTTTGCTAGTATATTTCATGCTTTCTCTAATGACTGCTGTCAGAGGGAAATCTGACCATCACTGTGACATTCCTTTTATTAATTAAACAAGTACGGACTGCATTCCGCTGCATCGAGTCTGATTAGGCCGTGAACTTGATTGGGCAGACACACTGAGCCATTTTACTGCACTCAGACAGGTGACAAGAGCACCCCCCACCCCCAGCTTGACAGGCCTGATGCAGTTTCCTAGAACTGAATGAGGAAGAGTTGAGACAGAAGCGGACATGCAGAGCGCCAGGGAACCGCTCCCACTGGGAAATGGATGGTTTAGGGTGGAGGGTATAATCAGCTGGGACTGACAAGCACCCAAAACCTATTCCTCAGTGCTAATCCGTTGTGCAAGTACAGGCACTGGAAAGGGGTGGAGATAAGTCGCTGAGTTAATGCCTCATGCGCTGCAGGGCAGTCACATGGTGACAGCCGCTGCAAGGCCAGAGCTGCCGGAGAGGCCTGGTTTATGCTAATGATATGGCTAAGTAGACTCCCACTCGCACCTCCAGCCCTGTCGTGACGATAGAGTCATCAGAGTGACAGTCCAGCCGAACACAGGCGTCACCCCCGGTGGCAAGGAAAGTGCATTTTCACCCAAAGGACCCAGATGGGGCCTGCTTTTCACGTTTTTATAGCTACGGAGATCTTCTCGATAATTAGCAGATCGAGATCTGACCCATATTATACTGGAGGGGTTCCATGACTCGTCTGTGAAGATGACTTCACTTCATGTGTTATCAAAGCAGATGAAATCCATGTAGGACAATCAGCAAATCACAAACTGTTGGGCATATGGACAGAGTTGTCTGTGTGTCGGGGGGGGGGAAGGTTGAACATTTGACATGCTGATCTGCTTGTTGTTCCTCTGGTTGACTCTTCTGTTTCCTGTAAGGGGAAGGGGACCAAGGGGCATCGTTCTGGGGGTTGGTGGTAGTGGGGGGGAGGGGGGGGGTCATTACTCATATCTGCTCACACACAGAGGAGCAGTAAAGGGTGGGGAGCCATGAATCAAGAGCGGGCAGCCATCACACGGAGATTGATGAAAAGCCAACGCATGGTTAAGTTTGATTTCATTTACAAGCACAATTTTACAAGGGGGGGGGGGGGCAAACTTGGGAGTGTGGTGCCGGGAGACAAACAACCAACCCATGCACACGATTAAATAAAATAAATACTACTAATGAATAATGGCATTGTGACTTTGATTGAATGCGTGCCCAGACAGGGTTGATCAACAATGCAAAAAGCACCAAAACGGCCTTCCAGCACCTGCAAGAGGTCACGTCTCTTCCAATTTCTGTTTATAGTAAGGTGATATATGACATGAATCAATAATGGTATAGACTTTAATTACTCCAGCTTTCAATGCAAAGACCCCTTATCATGGAATACTTTGAAAAAAAAAACAGGTGCATTTGAAATGTAGCCTAACTGCAAAGGCAATCATGCAAAGGTCACTTTTAAGGAGGATTTAATCATTATTCTGTGTCTTTGGTCTGTCAAGGGGCCAGGTATTACATCTGCACTGCTTCCAGCTTTCTATTCGCGTTTAGGTTTTAATTTATTGCAACTGTGTGGCGAATCAGAACCTCTAGGTGGTACTTTTCTGCAGCATGATGGCTTTGGCCTACAATGGTCTGCTCTCCTCAGAAGCCCAGCCAGCACAGAGCAGTAGCAGGCACTGGGGAAAATGTACAGAGAGGCCAGTGGGGGTGTCCAGCCCCTTCCCCATCAGTGAGCAGCAAGCTATTCAGCCGTTGTGATAATTAGCAGAGGCAGACACATTGCTCGAGATAATAACACGGAATTGCATTTCAAAGCGCTTCTGATTTAATCAACTCACACAGTCCTTAATGTGTCATTGAATGACAAAACTAGTAATGTCTATATTTCCTTGCAAAAGTGGCCTTCGGTAGCTTGTAATCCGTCTAAAAAAATTTATGGATCCAACAGACAATTACCTAGCCATGAAAGTCACTTTAAGGTGTCTTTTGCTCAGTTTATCACAAGGAAATACTTTTAAACATCTCTATAAATTTTGTCCTGGTGGTTTTCCCATGGGTCTGTGGCAGGTGCCATGTATGTAGTGCCGTGTCTGTTACCAGTGTCCCATGTAAAATAATGACTGTTCTTAGGCACTGACCCTCGGAGGTGGTTGCTAGGGGCTGGACCAGTTGGGATTACAGATGGGATCAGACGTATTTGTCAAGCTTCCTCCCTTGATGTCCTCTGGGTCTCCTCCCTAACATGCATGAACCTTCCCATCCCTCCATTCTAATTTGATAATGATGATATTTGCTCAGAACGACCTCTGCTTGCACAGTGTAATTAACCCTGCTTTATATGATCTCTGTTATTGGAAATCGATGACGATAAGAGGACCCCATCAAAGCGTATTATTATCACTGCTTGGTTTTAGTTACAGCGCCATTATGCTTTATGCACTGTCGACCCTATGGACTCTGTGGAACATCAGCATGTGCTGTGACGCTGAAGAACATGTCTGGGCTAAAATGCTGCCTGCTTGGGTTTCTCCTCCTTATAATTAATTGTGAATCACCCTCTACAGCCCAGAGGCACTTTTACACAAATATGACAAATGATCAAGAACCATACAGAACAACAAACCCCCCCGACCAGCCCTTCTCAGTTTCTTGTGATTGATATTCTTTAGGGAAGGTCTCCTTTCTCCACAACAAGGGCATGTGTGACCACTGATCTGAAGATGATTGCCAATACTACTGTATTACAAGATACAAGCCTGTTATCACAGCATCTGCCACCTTTAAACTACATTAGTGACAGCCTTCTCTTCATCCGCATCCAATTGGATCCATCATCCAAGGATTGTGTTTTCATTGTTGTAGGAATTAATAGCTCAAGTAAATTTTAATATCTCCACCAATATGTTCTCAATTAGTTGAATATTAATTAATTATTATTTAATGCTGATTATTAACCAATTGTTATGCCGAACAGTTGGCTCCTCCAAACTCGATTGCGATACGCCCGTGAGTCTGTTAATGTGAGACTGTGAAACGGGATTCACTAATTACCAATATCGCTTAGTAGCCAGGGTTAGAAGGCTCGTCCGGTGAGCTGCATCACCAGGTAACGTAAACGACTTGTAGCGAAGCTCCTCTCACAGCCGATGAGAGAGAGTCTTGCGATATTTCAGGCGAGTTTGGGGAATTAGAGCGTGTAGCTGGATCGCACAGAGGCAGGGACTATCGTGAGCACTCAATGAACGGAGGCTGAAGTTGTGTAAAAGACATGCATTTATTCCTAACTCTACAACTAACATAAGGCAGACATTACACTTAACACAAACAACAAACACAAAATAACTGAATAGAAACAAACAATGTATTTGTGGAAATGCAATGACCGGATTTAAACGAGTAACCTTAAAAGGGAAATACTGTTTTGCAAAGCAAGCCCAGTTTGTGGAGACACGACCCGAAAGTCATATAGCAGGTTAACAGAACAGCTTAGGTTGTCAGAATGAAAGTAAGCTGGTTTACTTGGTTGCAGAGAAAGGGGGGGTCTTGGCAGTTGGTTGCAGAGCTGATGAGCTGATGGGATGATGGCACTCAGGAAGGCGCGGCGTTTGGAGCAGTGGAGTGGAGCCCCTTGGATTCTCTCTCCTGCTGAAGCTGTCTGGGTTGCAGTTCTCTGTCCAGCTGGGCCTTCACTGGAGAGCTTCTTGTGGGCTTCTCTTCTCCTGGGCTGATGTTCTTTCTGCGCCTGGCTGAAGGTCTTTCTGCACCGGGCTAATGGTCATTTCTGCTCCAGGCTGAAGGTCTTTCTGCGCGTGATGGTATTTCTGCCCTTATGGTATTTCTGCCCCCCTTTGTTCTGGGGTGCCAGGGTTTTATGGTCTAAACTTCATGAATAGGGATGGCCAGGAATTCGACTCCTGGCCCAATGGCTGGCCATCCATTTGGCGGGCTTTCGGTAGGGGTTTCGTATCAGTCCTTTAGGGATTTATGACCCGACTGATTCCCCCTTTACTGTTGATTTTCATTAAGCTGGAATAACTTTTGATACATCCACTTTCATGGAAACCACTGACCAGATTTGGAATCAGGAGTGATTGTCCATCAGTTTGACACCAAACATGCGATACCAGCTTCACAGGTTCACACCTCATACCATCTGTATTAATCGATTAACAATCACTTATATTATTTATGTGAGTGACTCGCAAGCAGTATATGATGCAGGTGTTTTGGGTTCACCTCAACAAATGTTACACTTTGTGTAGACATTACCTCACATATTCACATTAAAACAGCACATTTTATCTTTAGATAGGCGTGGCTGCTAGTTTGTGGTAATACCTATATAAGTTACACATCTGGAAATAACATATTTTAGTTGGTGTGGCTTATCCCAGTTGACCTTCTCCAGAACGGATAATGTACACCTTAATTCTGTTCTCATAATATGGACACAGAGAGCTTGGTAACGGACCACCAAGATCAGATAAGGACCCCTATGGAATGTTGGAAGTGAAGGTGGTATGTAAGGCAGGATATCTGGGGAGGGGGTTGTGTGCCAAGTTAAGGGACCTCTGTCCATTATGTCCCTAAATCTTTGGACAATAAAAGTTGGAGTGCTGGCCTCCCTTGTCCCTCCTTGGCCATTGTCTACCTCTCTTATCAGGCTTGGGCTTGTCTCAGGCCACCTGGAAAGTGAGCTCTGTAAAATGTGCATGTGTGATCCTACGTAATTCACATCAGATGAATTCTGTTCGTTTTGTTAAATTTGCTGCATTTAAATTGTAACAATAAGTATAATAACTGTATTATCCATCCATCCACCCATCTTGTAACTGGTTATCGTGGTCAGGGTAATGGTAGGGCCTGGAGCCTCAATCGTATTATTGTAGCCCTAATATTTCAGGAAGATGCCGCCTTCCATCCAGGTCTTCTTATTCTTTTAGGAATATTAGGTTGAATATACTTGCCTTGTTTAAACGGTACTCAGTGGGCTGTATGTATTGAGTCACGGTGTGAGTTCAATAGCTCAGCAGCAATCTTCTCTTATTGATTTCTGTAAAAGATCTGGGTCCAACGGCAGCTTGAAGGAATCTTGTTTTTCATTAGGTGGTGTGGTAAGAGATGTGGGGAAGAAATAATAATCCCACCATTTATTGCACACGGAATCAGACAATGGAATTTAGCTCTGATGTACAATGTCAATTGGTCAGATATGCTCCTGGAGACAGGTGTGAGGCATAGCAGGAGAGCAGAGCTTGCTGACAGAGAATGAGTTCGGCCGATCGATGGAGATGGGTAGCTCTTTTTTGAAGGTGGGTTGGTGAGATATTAAGTGAGATGGAACCATGGTACAGGGGCTCAGGATTAAGCGGCGAGCCTGATGTTGCACTGTGTGGGTAGAGAAGTGCTCCTGTAAAAGTGACACGCACCACAGGGCCCCAGGGGACTTTTCAGCATAAATCTAAGTACATAGTCACAACATCTTTTCTTTATGGGTATGTAATTCCATTGTCTCAGCTTCAGTCAGTACAGTGGGGCAGCACTTTAGCTGGTACAGGGGGCTGTATGTCTAGCTACCACCTTGATCATAATCAGAATCAGAATCAGCTTTATTGTCATTAAAACCACTTGACTTGACAAAAACAAAACAGTTTCTCAGGTCTAGGAGCGTGCAGCGTGGCTACTAAACAATAAATAGATAAAATAATAATAAAATACTAGAATAAAATATCTAAATTAGGTATTAAATGGAATATGGACCTCTCATCTTGTTAAAGAATAAAAAAAAAACTGTGGCTGGGAATTTAAATGTGGTACATTAATTTTTAAATCATTGTGTTTTGTTTCTTCAGTCTTGCTAAACCCATTCAGTATGTGGTGACCCCAAAAGGAGAGTAGTATGGGCATGGATGTTAAAACAGAGCTATAATATTCTTTTCTGGTTGTAAACAACACAAGACTTTAGGTTATGATATTGTACAGGATCCCTGAATTCAGAGCTAAAATCAAAACTTACTCTTAGCATCTCACAGGGAAGCGGAAGTTACCTGGTTTTAAAAAAATGCCAGACATAGGCATACACAGGATAAAAATATCCCAAATTGCTATATTCGTTTTATTTTATTGAAACCTTATTGGTCTACTTCAAAATCGTAAGATCTTTCATGTTATTAAGGACACTCCCAGTAGTTGCTAGGCTTCTGTTTTTAGAGCTATTTGCCAAATAGGTTTTAGATTTTAGATCAATCGTGGCGTCGGGATTAAACAGTATGTCCATCTGCCTGGTGATTACATGTGAGTGTATATACATGTAGTACATGTATACACCATTAATAAACCTGAGGTGTATTATAAAAAAAAATCATTTAACATACCTACTTACAATACAAGACCCACTCTTCTTATTCCCATATTGCTATCTGTTCATCAAGCTTGTACGTAGTATATTTGTTGGAAATGAATAATCTGTGGGCTACAAGTATTACATTTTCACAAACTTGAGAATTTTTTTTTACTGAAACAGTGTTTGTTTTTTGTGTAGAGAAATTGACACTGCCTTAACAGCTTTATAAGTATATAAAATTATGTCATTTGTTGCTGTGATCTGATTTTTTCAACTATTTCCCCCAAATAGGTATCCTGAAGTCAGTAACATGAAACTACATAAAATGTTTTGAAATCGTTCAACTTTCTTTCATTTAACCCACAATAAACATTCAATTAGTAGGATAAGATATTTTTTTACTCAATTTTTTGTTAGGTCTGTCATTCTTTCTCATCTTAGCAAGTCTTGCCCTGGATTTGATTAAATTATTTTTTTAATTACAGAAATAAATGATTATATAATAAAACTGATTTCCCCAGAGGCAAAATTGACGGATTAGACAATGAAGTTGTATGATTTGAGTCTGTCTAAAAATTGGAGCAAATTAATATGTTAAAGTAATGAGTTTGTGACAATGACCCATATACTCACCCTTGTATTAATTCTACATTAATTTGGGGTTTCAATGTATGAATATTTATGATTATAAGTTTGAATATTAGGTGCGATTAATCGTGATTAATCACAGAAAAGTGTGAGATTAAATACTTTTTTTATTGATTCACAGACCTAAAAGAACAGATGATGCAGTAATGAACACTTTTCACAACACAGTAAAAGCTCCCATTTATAAAGTTCCATATTTGTTCACATTTTGACTTGAAGATTAAAGGTTATTACTTGAGAAAACAGTAAATCATTATCATCCCACCAACGCAGCTTCTCTGTTTGAACAGTTTTCTCCCTGTTATGAAAAGGATGACATAGCCCCCTGTGATTCCCTAAACAGGCTTCCATCGTGTCATTTCCTCCGGGACCACGCCGTGTTGCAGGATAGACTGAGAATCTGTGCTCCATCTCCCACTTTTCTTGCCGCCCTTTTCCCCCGCTTATTGCTGCTTTGGTTCACGAGATGATGTGACATACTTCTCCAGCTACACTGGAGGGCCTGAACAATGTGCGCTGGAACTGAACAATGGCTGCAATTGGTATTTTCTCCAGGATGCTGCCAACAAGCTTGAGGAGTAGAATGAGCAGTCTAACTGTTCTCCTCCCACTTGTTTGTGCGGGCGGCACTTTCAGGCACTGTCCCATCGATAACCGCAGGCATAATTGTGGGTTGCCACTCGTGTTTAGTCCAGCTTTGCCGACGTTCCCTCTGGACTGTGCTTTATGCTAGCAGGCTTGGCAGATGGATAGGATCCTGGCCTTCCCTCTTTTTCGTTGGTTCCTCTTGGATAGTGCTTGATCTGGCTTGGTTTCCCCCTGCCCCCCAGCACTCACGAACCAGCCTAACACTGTTTTTTTTTTTTCCTCTCTCCTTCAGCCAGCTTTGTGCCTGAACTGAGCTCTGGTAGGGGCTCCAAGAATTCAGCTTGATGTGGCATTCTTCTCCAGCTATTTTGGACAGCTAGTGTGATGGTGTAGCTAAAGATCCATCAGAAAAGGCTTCAATTGACCCCCACTCGCAAATCAGACATTCATCCGGTTGCTGTACCAGCGGACAAGCCCTCAGGACCATCTGTTACAGCACGCCTCACCAGGGCAACGCCAGACCTTGTGCATTTTTCATCCTCTATTAAATCCACAATCCCGCTGGTGATTTGAAAGTGTTTTACGCTTAATACGGCAATTTGTTTCCATGTGAAAGTTGCCTTCCTGCTAAACAGAGAAAAAATTATTGACGAGCAAAACATAAAATTTGAAATAGTTCCCCAAATATATTGTTCACGTCTTTATTTTAATGTAATTTTCAGGCACATACTCAAACATGTTCTTGCAAATTCTTATGTACTTGTGCATTGATGTATTTTCTAAAATACAGTTGTTTATACAGAAAAAAACTAACTTATGTATTTTTCAGTGATCATTATGTTAGGTAAAATAAAAAAAAGTAGAATATTATAAACTGTTATTTATCTGGCTTCACACATCATTAGCTGAATTTTGCCACTGTTTCCTTCCCTAGGATAATTAGTTCTGGGCATATTATGCATGATGCCTACTGGGGCAAATTAGGCCTGCCAAGAATCCGTATTCCGTGCCGGGACTGTTAACCCGTCTCATAGGCCGGGTTTTGAGCTATGGTGGTGTCACGGACGGGCGAGCAGGATGTTAGCTGCCGTGGCCATGTCATTTATCTGCAAGTCTTTCCCGAGCACTGCATGCGGCCGTGACGTTCCCACCAAGGAGTCCCAAGTAAAGGTCAGGCCCCCATTGCGCTTGTTCGGGAAATGATTATGAGAAGCGGTATTGTTATTAGTGTCGCTGCCACGCTGCTTTGACCATCAGCCTGATGGCCATCTAGCCAGGGTTGGCATTTGCCTCATTCAAAAGCATATGTCTTTCTCTGAAATACAAACCTGGTGGATACAGAAGTGCCTTTCTGCCTTTCTGTGCCATATCTGAATGGGCGATGTTGGAAGCACTTTGTAAGATGTAAATAGCTGTTTGCGATTTGGATGTGCATGCTTGAATTGCCACTGTGGTCTTTCACCAGCCCAGTGCCGCGGGTTGATGGCTGGTTTGCCATTTGACCTCTGGGAATTCTTCACCCGCCCTCACAGTTTTATCGTCCTGTTGATATACATAGCACTTCCTCCCATCATGCCTTGCAGGCATATCCCATCAAATACAGATCCACAGGCACAATTCTGTCTCTGATGGAAAACGTAATGTTTAGGTGAACGCTATTGCGAGAGCATTTTTGTCACTCGTAAAAAATGTTTCAAAGTTTGAAGCATAGGCAAGGTGGATTTTTTTTCGTGCCAATAAATTAAAAGGCAAGTATAATAAAATGTATTGGCCATTTCGTAGAATGAGAATGAGAAAGATGAAAGTATATCTTAAAATTTAAGACTTGAAAAGTCTTTGTTTACAAAAAGAGGCAAAAATATTGGGCTACAGTGTCAAAAATAAGATCTGATTTCAATTTACATTATAAATAGGGTTAATAGGGTTTTGACCTTTCCAAACAATTTTTACAATTTGTGCACCGCACATAAATATTTTGCAAATGGAAAAAAAAAACTTTCTGTGTTTATAATTTAATTTTGACTCACGCACATTAATGTCCATATGAAGTTACACACTATAATAACACCTTTACATAGTTCTTGGTTACTGGGCTAACGTTAAATTGAAGGTGCAGTTATACCTGTATCACCCTTGTCATTTCATCATCCTCAAAAATAAGTTCTATTTACAGCAGTTTTGCCAGTAACACAAGATAGATATATAGCATTTATCCTAATATCCTGGTACCCTAAGTCTGGGCAAACAATAAACATAACCATGTAAGATCAGGGTGGGGTGAGGAATCAATACTGTATTTGGGTTCTGGAATAGAAAAAAGACAGCTACTGAATATGGGTAAAAATATAGGCACAGAAATGTAGAAATGGGTATAGTGAGAAAGGAGTTAGACCCCAGGGTCCAGTTGTCTTTTTGGGAGCAGAGAGAGGAAGCAGAATTTGCTTTGTACTACTGGGAATAAGACACAGGTGAAGAGGATGAATGTTTGGCAATGAACTTGATGCCCGAGCCTTGGATATCTCCCACCATCTTACGTGCAAAGAGAATAGCGCGATTTAAACTGTGCAGAGTCCTGTGCTAGTCACTAACTCCATATGCAATACCTAGATACTAGACAAAGCCAGTATGCAGGAATAATTCTCCACAAAAAGCAAACTATTGGCTTTAAAGCCAGAGACACAATTTGATACCATTTCCATATATTTTATAGCCAAACCCAAAAGCTTTTCAATTTAAGGGGTGATGCCAATACTTCTTAAATTAAGCTATTGTTGAAGAGAGTACCTATTGACTTAAGGCAGAAAGACTGATCTAATATTGAATGATATAATGGATTTTTTTAATTATTTATTTTGTGTGATTTTGCGATATGTAGTTTTCCATAATATGGGTAATTTAATGCTTTTTAATTTTAATGACCATGTAAGTGAATTTCTATAAAAAGCTCTATGATATAAAAGTAAACAAATTTTTGTTTTATTTCATTTGTTTACTGTGAACATAAGGGGTTTGCAGTGTTAGCGGGGATATAAATGGTGAAAGCAGGTTGAACACAGTTATATGCTTCATGCAGATAAACATTCAGCTTCACGAAATCTAAAAGTTTCATCATATTTCAGTAATAAATTATTAGTTTAGCTTTTGAGGACAGCTGTTGCATAAACTGCAACATAGATAAGGCAGCATACATTAGGCAAAATATTTTCTTTTTATTAATTGTACACCACTGTTTAGCTGCAGAATTGCAAACTACTTAAATAGATGAAACATCCCATTACTTATCATAAGCTTAAGGAGCAGATGCATTAAGAAACAAATTCATTAAAGGTACCTAATTATTTCTTGCTGCCTTCTGTGTAGACTCTGTAGAAAAGAGATGATTGTGTTTCTCATCATGTAAATGAAATGAAATACACAAGTCACTCGCCCACTTATATTCAATGTTAGTTGAAGAGTTAATTTTAGGGTGTTGAAAATAAATAATAATTCGAACTTTGTAAACTGCTGACTAACAGCAAAACAGACAGCTTTAGACAGAACCTTCTATAGTTTAAAAAAAGTCATAACAATGCAGAACAACAATTAATCAAATAACTCTGCCCAAGAGGGTTGTCTCCAGACCCCTCAAAGATAGAATGGCAAACGCCTATAAAGCCAATCTTGGGTTTTATAGTGAAGAGTTGCAGGTTTGTTTCTTTTAATATTGAAAAAATGAAGATATTGATTTTCCGTCTGTTCCTTTGCTCCTGGGGGGATATTAAAATGGACAGTGAGAGCCCACACGCTTGTCTGGCTCGGACGCTTAGCTCCTCAGAGGAGTTGTAGTGCAAATGGCAGCTGGTTAATTCCCAGGGTTAGAGTATCAGCAGCTCTGCGCCAGGGTTGAAGGAAGGGTGGGCTGGACGTGATCCGAGGGGTTGAGAGTCGCATTATTCTTATACATATGTAGACACGTCCATAAATACAGAAAATCAAATGAAGAATATTATAAATATACTGTGTTCATGCTGATTGGTTTATTACCTACCGTGCATTACAATAAAATATCATGTTCATGAAGTAATCAGTAATTACAATACCAATAATTGTGTATGTGACAGAAAAAGAGAGATAGATGGAGAGAGAGACATATTTGAGCAACTTTTCTTAAGCTACAGCAACCTGTATGTAGTCTCCTGTGACCATGTTGAATGTCCAGGAATATGTTTGTATTGATAAATGCCTTTCAGCACATATACTACAGGTACTTTCATTTGCTTAGTGCACCATTATTTTGTTAATAGCGAATGATAAATAAGCGCCTCGTTAAGAGATCAGATCTAGTTTCGTGGTTGATAAAGTAAAGTTTAATTATTTAAAAGGTTAGTGGACTTCTTCAATCTGGCCTCCACGGAATGCGTGGCGAGCTTTGGCTGAGAGCGTCGGGACTTCGGAAAGGCCGTGATGCAACCGCCCTCCACATCCCCGTCAGTGCGCTCAGCGTCGTGCCGATGTCCGTCTGTGAAGGATCGTCCATCAGGCTCTGGGGGCTGCAGTGCTGCAAGCAGGAGCGGAGCCTCATCCACCACAGCCATTCCAATCTTTAATTGAATCCACGGTCGGAGGGCGGCTCCTATCCCTTTCACCTGACAGGTAGCCGAGCGCTCAAGTCCAATCGACCGGCGGCCGCGCGGAGACGGAGGAGATGGAGAAGCAGATGTGAGAGCGGAGGGAGGGCGTGAGGGGATGGAAAAGAAAAGAGGACAGGACTGACTTTGGTGGGAGGTCACTTTGAAAGTCCTCCCAGGCGATTGTAACAAAGAGACGCTTTTCTGAGGACACCCTTGAGATGAGTAGTGAAAGGTTATGGTGTGGCCCACCGCGCTGTATTAATGGCGACTTCAGTTGAACTAATACAATTTCTCAGGGTTATAACCCCCTGGGCGCCTGTTGAGCGGAATGCTTAAGTAAACGTGGGGCTCTAAGTCCCCATCCGCCCGCTCAGGGCCTGGGTAAGGTAGGCGCAGCTCAAGGTTAGTACCACCAAAGTCGCGGCGAAATACACCCATCAGTAACAATTTCAAATTATATCAAAAATGCTTTATCTCTCTTCCGTTTGTTCGTTCAGTTTTACTTTCTGATTGGACATTTCACGTCCCAGGCTTTAGTTGTGTTGGGATGAAAACTGTTCACCTTGAGTTTATCATTGTTTTTTTTTTTTTATTATTATTTAGAAAAAAAGTTATGATAGGGTTTCTCTCTTGAAAGGTCACCGGTGTATGGAGCTAGCTTTTACGCCTTGGTTGGTCGCGAGCAGGAAATCCTCCTCTAGCTCGCTAATGGTTTCATTGACAGTAGATTCACATTTTCCCTCTGCGGCTCTGCTGCGATGGGTCTTCTGGCCTCATGATCCAAACGCATGGGGGCCACTCCCTCTTTCTCAGGTTGCCGTAGACGAAAAGCATGCTGTTTGTCTTTGTCATTATGATGGGAAAAAACTGCATTTTTTTTTTTATTTTTACACTTTGCGCAGGCTGAACATAAGACTGAAAGAAAACCTCTGCACATTCAGTATGATTCTGTTTTTCTTCCCTTGTAAAGCTGTGGATTACAAGGGTCACTTAATAATATTTTCTGTTCTGATCGGGGAAATTCTCACTGAATTAGGGTTATCAGGATGTCGCGGCTAAATAAAATCACATTTGAACATTTCAATGTTATCCTCCCCATCAGCATTTAATGGGCAGAATTCAGTCCCACACCTGGTTATGTGCTATAGCCTGTTAGTTGTAACAGTTTTATTATCTCTTGTCAGGGAAAAATAGGTGCGAGGGATGGAAGTCCTTCAGGTCTGAAGGGTCACTAACAAACCTAATGGAATGAGCAAGCGTCACAATGTGAGAAATCATTACACACAATGTCCCTCGAACCGATGAAATTGCAGGCGATAGCAGCCAATACCTGCAAAGTGGTGTCTTCTCTAAACTGTTTTTGCTTGTTTCATCCACTTCATGTATATTAAGCAAACACTCACTTTTCAAGTAAAAGTAGTATTGCAAAAAAATTTGAGAGTGGGTTTATTAGTTGTTATGGAAACCAGAGTGACAGTTCTAATGGAGGTTTTTTAGATATATAATTATTTCTGTCTCTTCCCTTCACCCTCCTCCTCGTCCGTCCACATTTTGCCGTTGAGAAGCAGCACTCCTTCCTCTTAAAGGGACGGAATAATGAGACCAACCTGTGACTGAGCCATTTTATGCCCCTGTGTTTACGTTAAGAGACATGATAGATCGTGTAAACTTTCCCATCTCACCCCGGGTCTCGCTGGTGGGAAGATTTGTGGAGCTTTTTTTGTGTAAATTCAGCATACAGCGCCAACCATAAACAAAGGGCGGAGTGGGATCCGTATAATCTGAGGACAGCATATATGAGCACAACATAAGGTGAAATAATAGCACCAATGGCAGGGACACGAGCTTGTAACCTAAAGTCCCCGTGGGACACTGTCTGTACCCTTCAGCAAAGTAACCAACCAGAACCTCTAAAGTAGATTACACACATAAACCACGAAAAAATAATAATGAAACAACACCCAGTGTAATATATCATGCAAGATATTTAACACCAATATTGAGCATTTTTAGACAGATTTTTTTGCACAAAAAAATTTATTTTCACCAATGTTGCATGCAGTATTTGTAGAAGAGTTTCCTCAGTCAAACAATTTTCTGAAAGATAATTGAGCTAGACATACTATAAATATGAAGAAACAGACCTCAGGTATTTTCCCGGAATGTAAAAGTGGTCGGCCATTAGGATTTTTCTGCTTATTGAATAGACGCTCAGAAGCGCAGCCTTCAGCATTGACCTTTCCATTGATCAATATGTACTACAGATCAAGCAGTTCAACATTTTTGTTAAACCTGTTGAAGTAACTTGTTACACAAAACGTACCAGTTGCATATCTCATATGAGCCACAGACGTGCTGTTTGCAGGCAGTGTGAGTAATCAGGTTTCAGGGGGACGGGGGTTTTGAAGTTAAAGATATTCCAGCCTTTTCTTCAGAAAGCCATCCCCTCCTAGCCAAAAAAAACTCCACATGGAACTTAAAAGTCATACCCTACGCTGTGTGCTCCAAAGTTATTGATAAACGTTTATTGTGCAGCAAGGCTCTGTGAATTGTGGGTAACCCCCGGCGGAATTCTCACATGGCGGTGTGTCATTTTTCTTGATGACAGCCAGGGTGGTGCTTTTTCTTTTTTATGTACCAACTTCAGATTCCAGATAGTAGGCGGATACAGACACAGATGGAACTAGCAGCTACAGTAGAGTGGGGGAGGACAGTAGCGATGCGTTTTGTGCATGTACCTGAGTCTCGACGTCACATGTTTAGGTCATGTGGCATAAGAAAGATTATCCGGAGTTGATTCACAAATGTAAATCCAACGTTTGGATCCCCCAGTTCAGATAATTTTGTGAGTTTTCATATTCAGGCGAGTGAATTTAAAGGGCAGTAGGAATTCATATTTAACATGTTTCAAATGATCATATTTGAATAAAGTATTAATTTTCTGACTGAATGCTTCTTGCACAACTCATATCAGTGCCGGAGAAATAAGGCTAACAACTATATGGGTCATTGGAATATAGAAATGAGACGCTTTCGCAAACAGATTGCTTACTCTGCTTGGCAGATTTCCACATCAGAAACCACAAAGCCTGTAAAGTGTAAACAAGTCCTGTGGATTATGCTAAATCTGTACAGTTAACATATGCGCAGGTGACCCCGCATGTCATTAACAAAAAAACAAGTGTGAAAGGGAAAAATTCCGGATGGTGAAGTGACTGGAAAGAAGAGAACATTACCTGTGGCTGGCTGAAAAAAAATCCTTGCTTTTGATTTTGTGATTTAATCTTCCTCAGGGCTCTGGGCTGCAGTCTTACTGCTTTATTGACCAGTCAGAGGCAGACGATGCATCAAATTACTGCGTAACTGTCCTTCAGGGAGGTGTCTGGCCCTGAGCAGAAGAGAAGACTTTTTAACCGTGACACCAAGCTCGTTAGATCAAAAAGGTCGCACACCTCGTGCTCGTTACCGGCCAGGCCACAGGTAATGGACACTCCAGCGTCATCGAATAAGAAAAGACATGTCAAAGGGGAGTCCAGTTCCAATCTAAAAAGCTTTACAATTCTTTATTGTAAGTTTCATCACATGACCTTGCAGGGTCACTTGTTTTGGAGGAAAAAGGAAGATTAATTCAGTTTTTTTTTTTTTGTTAATGTTTCCCACCCAAACTTTCTAGCGGCGTAAGTGTTTCGCCTGACAGCTGATGGATTGGACTTGCCCGTCCTCTGTGGTCCAGTGTACACAAACTCATCCAACCACCAAACCTTATTTTCCTTAGAATCTTCCCTCTTCACCCGCCGATGAGAAAGCAATGCTCAGCAAACTAGGAAGACACTGCTCCCTGTTTATGAGGACAGAGAACAGCCAAACTGGGCATTATTATTTACCGCTTATAATTGGTTAACACAAATTGAAGATGCACTTATACTTATTTGCCGAGAGCTGAGGTTCAGATAAGCAGCTGAATGTTTTTGACCTGAGTATGCAGGTATGTTATATAAAGCATAACTAAAAACACTTACGAAATGGAGGGGTAACTATTTTAGCAGAAACACTAGCTAGTGTGCATAAATGTGTCTTTAAATGCTAATGTGCGTGATAATGTATTGACAATTCATGATACTAAATTAGCGTACAGCTGACACTGCATTGTAACCCTCAAGCTTTGCTCATTTATACAATATCAGATCTAAATAAATAAATGTAAATTTTAGCTGATGTTTACTTCATTGTCTCGGCAACAACATCTAAAAACAACACCTTGATGTTGATATATTGCATACCATGCACTTCATAATAATTTAGAAGTGTAACGAACAAGATTTCAAGTAAGCCACATTCGTTTTAAGTGGCCTCACCTCACCTAAAATTACAGGACAAGTTCTGTAACAAAATAATCAAGTCTGTGTATTATAATCAAGCTGAAATACATTAGAATACAAAACAAGTACCCACACATCTCCGTAGCATTTCAACTAGCAAAATAGTTTTGAGAAAATTCTCCAGCTTATGAAAAAAAACATCTAATGATTTACATCACAATGCTTCCAGATAAATATTGTGCATATTATTGGACTGTGAATGTGATTGGTAGGTCGGCGGTTCAAATCCCAAGGTCAGCAGTATGATTTTACCATGGGACTCTTGAGCAAGGCCCCTAACCCCTAATTGCTGCAGGGACTGACCCCGCTTTCTCAAAAAATGTACATCGTTTTGGATAAAAGTGTCCGCTAAATTAATTTAATGCAAATGTAATAACATTAGGCCCACTTCAAATATATTCATAAACTGGCCAAAAAAATGAGTGTTTGAGTTTGTGTGTATTTGCGTGAGCATATGTGTGTGTGTGTGTGTGTGTGTGTGCGAACAGGTATACCTATCCTTATGGGGACACAATGTCCC